>JASTWP010001559.1:0-68251 GCA_030770255.1 Temnothorax ravouxi
CAATACTATGCGATGCGGAAAACACGTCAAGAATTGCGCGTTACAAAATGTAATAAAATTATTTAACTTCTGGTCGCGCGCTACGCCAACGAGCCAATGAACTTACATTGTTAACGTGTAACGATGATCGCCAGAATTAAAAAATAAATTATGTTTTTTTTATAACGTTTTTATTTCTTACTCATCCTCCCCTCTCCCATCATCGTCATCATCGTTAGAGTAGGCTTTACTTTCCTAGAAAAAAATTTGTTTACGACGAACATGTTCCGACAGGTTCGACGCGTTATCGGGTCGATCATCGCCCGATGACGCCATTTTCTTTCTATGTTTTTTACATACTGCGTAGATAGATTGTTTAGCGAATTTGTTTAGTCTACGCGATAACCACCCCCTTTTTCCTAGAAAAAATTTGTTTACGGAACATGTCCCGACAGGTTCGATTATAAACATTAATTCCCCCTCCCGCTTTCCCCCACCACATTATTACTTTTTGGAATGCCTCGGTGTTGCCGCGTATACTCGATTAATTTTACATGATCAGTCTTGTCGCGATCGCTTGTACTGACGGTCACAACTTCTCAGAGCCGAGAGAAAAAAATGTTCTCCTTTGAAGGAAGCGCAAGCAGCAGCAGCAACAGCAACAATGGTGGAAAACGCGTGAATGCCGTGAATTATTACGTGCCGATTCACGACGTTGAAACTCAGTCGTGCGAGAACAGATGTAACAGGTAAGTTTCGTTTAAGCAGAAAAAACATATAGAGCCTCCCCCCAAGTTTTGATATCTTTGCAAATTGTACGACATACGAAAGGAAAAAAAAACTAATTTTATTTCTTTATACAGCATTTCGTTGGAGCGTCGCGCGATTCGCATACTCGGCAGACGTTACGCGTTGACAGCTACGGGATATAAATTCCTCGAAATTGGCATCAACGTGGGTCCACCGAGTTACGTGGAGATCGCCGTTGGAGATCATCGAGGAAAGGAACTGCTGTTATCTCTTGAAACGTGGAAGGCACTCTACGAGCAACGACGGAACATTCATAATTTCCTTCGCAATGACTACATCAAAGATATCCACAGTTTTATTAACGTTGGACCGCTAACGGTGAGAGTTTGTACGTCGGTTAATAACGTCAAACTCATACGTCTCGAATCTGTAAACGTATGCTTGATGATGACCGAATCGACGTTGCGTCGTATGTTGATCTCGATCGGTGCATCGATGCGAGATTCGATCGACTGATCAGAATACTTGCGGCAGTCGACGCAAAGTTTGCGCAGTTCTCCGATATCGCGTCCACTGTGACGGATCCCAAGGAAGCGTCGAATGTAATATATGCTAGCGATGCGTTCAATACAAATCAGCTCATCGATTGTGAGCTCGCAGCTTTAGTTTTTAGCACGTAAGATATATTATGTAAAAAAAGAACAGTTAAATAAACAGACTTACTTTCTTACAACTAAACGAACGATGTAATTTCTTTGCGTCCATCCCTACCTAAATTTTATCATCGCTTTGATCGTCGTCGATGACGTCATTTTTTTCCTTTGTCTCGCGTACTGCGTCGTAAAAAATAGTGCAAAATTGTTTAGTCTACGCGATAACACCCCCTTTTCCCAGAAAAAAATTTGTTTACGACGAACATGTTCCGACAGGTCGATGCGTCATCGACAAAATGTCTTGCTCCTGATTAGTGCGCTATCGAGTTAGTCTTACTATTATGCGCCGCCTAGCGGCGTCGTTGCGAACCTACCCCGCGGCGCGGACGTCCCCCGCGGCGCGGACCCGCGGACCCGCGACCGCAGCGCGAACGCGGACCCCCCGCGCGGATCCGCGACCGCGGCGCGAACGCGGACCCCCCGCGCGGACTCGCGGACCCGCGGCGCGACCGCGACCGCGAACGTGACCGCGACCGCGAACGAGGGTGAGTCATCCCCGGTGAGTCATCCCCCAGTGAGTCATCCCCCGGTGAGTCATCCCCGGCGAGTCATCCCCGGTGAGTCATCCCCCGGTGAGTCATACACTTGGTATGCCAAGGTCACCCTCCCCCTCCCCCCTTCCCTCGCGTAATCCGATACCCCTGTGTAATCCGATACCCCTGTGTAACCCGATACCCCGCCCCTCCCCCCTCCCCCTCCCCCCGCGTAATCCGATACCCCTGTGTAACCCGATACTCCGTTTCTCCCCCTTCCCCCTCACCCCCCGCGTAATCCGTTACCCCCCCTCTCTCACCCCCCCCTCGGAGCTCCCTGGTTAGAACTGTCAAAACAACATCTACTTTAGTAATATTAGATCCTTCTATTTGAAGCAAATTGACAATATAATTGTAAGCTTTCTTTATTCCCATTATAGGTCCAAATCGTCTTATATAATCTTCGGACATATCTTTTTTAAACTCGTCCCATAACTTTTTCGGATAAACAGGTTGACAATGAATCAAAATTCGTACGAACAAGTTACGAAGTCGTCTTGGCATCATCCAAACTTTTGCTTCGTTCATTGCACGATACCATTCTTCATCATCTTCTATGAGTCCTAATGCTAAACATGCGGCAATGAAAGTTTCATGTACTTCGTTATTGACTGTTCTTAATTCTTGAAAACTTGTAGCTCCTTTAACATGTAGTAAAAGTATACGTAAATAAAACAATTCTATCTGAGACGGACTGACGGAATACATACGACCAATACAATTAAAGTATCTTTGACGTGTCTCCCAGCGATTAATGATTCTACCGTTAATTGTAACTTTTTTAAATACATAATGAGATGGAATATCACTATATAAATATTGTTTCGCTTTCTCATCTCGAGCATTTAACTCAAAATAATCTAACAACATTGTTACTCGTTCTATAGCAGATCTTATCGCATCATTATTAATGTTATCATCGATTATTACATTATGTTCGTTTGGTAAATGAACCAGTAAACGAAATATAGCGTGACTTTTTTCTTGCAAAGATTTGCTTAAAATGCGCCAACATGCTTCCACGGGCCCGACATAACGAGCTTTGATAAAATCTTGAATTTCGTCATGAATTATTGTTTTATCTATATTCTTTCCAATGATTACGGATGCAGCGTCATGACCTTTATAAATATATTTATATAAATATTTTACAGATCGTATACTTGAAACTATTTCAACATTAATATGGCTATTAAATAAAAGCAAGAGCATTGGATTAAATGGAACAACATATCGATTATCAACAACATACCGTCCAGGTCTTTCATATAGCAATCCATTATTTCTTCGACGATATTGCGGATAACCATCTTCATCCATAGTCGTCTCAGGTCGAAATGGTTTTGGAAAATGTTTCGAAACATTTATCATTTATCAAACACCAATATCCACATGGCCCATGAATCATATGTTTCACAACAACATTGTGTAAACTTTTATTTTTATTAGGATCAGGAATTTCCGCAGAGATAAATCTATCAACTGTTTCAGGATTTAATATTTTACAGTTTTGTTTTAATGTAATCAACAAATGTATGTGTGGTAATCCACGTTTTTTAAATTCTATTACACGGAAAAAATTTTGGGGCAGTTGCTGACGCAATTGCGATTGTTGCAGCGCAAACCGCAGATGAGTTTCGCGTTCACGATTTGAAACACATGCTCTCTTTTTTTGGGACAGCTGTTCTCCCAAACTGCGACGACTGCGATCTGAAAGCGTGGTAATGCAGATACTTTCGTACAAGAGGCAGCACTGGTCTTTACCATTGGGTACACACAGTACAATACCGATAGGACCGGTTGGTGTCGCACAGAACACAAGCGACACGCGCATTCGGCACATGTCATAACCTCCCCGATAACCAAGCGTGCTAGCACGACAGCGCACGCTGTGCTCAAGCATGTCATGCAAAAACTATGCTGTCTCTGTGTCACTTTTATATCGATAAGCAGACAGTGCTAGCACGGTGCTATCACGATAAGCATTGTTTGTTATCTTATGCACGATGCCGAAAATATTGAACCTGCAAAATGCTAGCATGCTACCTGCATTGCCCGTTAATCGCAATGTGTTGTCACTGTGCTCGTCAGGTGCGGCAGTATCTGGACATCACATGACAGCATGCCATTGCATGCGTGCGTGCATTATGCGGCCATCGTGCCAATATTTGGTTATCTGGGTAGCCTTGAATTTAAGAACATTACCGACATTTTCGCTCGTAGATGCCTCCCCGTGATTCGGGAAAGTTGCTCTCTGCAATGTTTGGGACAGTTACTCGCCCAAATTCGAGTCGGCAGTCCACTCAACTGTGATGTGAGAGCAGCTTTACCATGCAAAGTGCAGCAGGCCTCTCATAATTTTTTCCGTGTACGTAAACATATGCCAGAACTTCACCAAAAAATTTTTGTCTAACGATAACGTCAATCAAATAATCCTTCTTTATATTAAATACACGAGCACATATATCTGGCCTATCTGCAGGTTGTTGACCCGGAAGTAAATTCTCTCTAATTTCGCGCCAATTTGGATTACAAGTCATAGTAATGAAAGATATCTGGTTTTCCATACTTTCGAACAATAGCCATCGCATCTTGATAATGTTGCAACATATTACGCGGTGAACCTACAAATGTTGATGGAAGTATAATCATTTTTCCAATGTGAGCGTCGCTTATTACTTGGCAAGCGTTTGCTAAATAATCAATTAATCCTTGATATGTCTCAGCTCGTAATTGTTTTTGATTCTGTTTACAATAATTAATTCGGTCCTTCTCAATTTTAACATAACTATCTACAAGCCACTTGCTGAAATAATCGTCTTCCCATGACAAAAATATTAAAATTATCACGTATAGCTATTCGATATTTTACGTATGCAGCTCTACTTATTCGTTTATTACTATCTTTGCGTCGTAAATTACCATGCCAACCTTGAGTACCGTACGGATAATACAATGGATAAATCCATGGTTCTACATTTGGATCCATTATACTGACTTGTTGTAGTGTCTTGTTACTATTTGTTATAAATTGTCACGTAAGTTTCTGGAATTTCGCCATCTGCCGTAGTAGAAAAGACAGCTGCAACTTCATTTACCTTTTGAACATTGTACCGACCACGATCAATGCCTTTTTTGTTAAAAATCCTAATTGTAAATCAGGTATACTGTTATTTTCAGTCGTTTGCACTTGAATTTCTTCATGCATCATTCGATAAGATTTTGCAAAAATGTTATTCGTACGCATTACTATTATCTATTGAACGTAAAATTTCTTCATCGAGATTCGAGTTTCGATGTAATCGACACTCTGTCGCTTCATTGTTATCCACTGATGAACAGTTGACCATAACTTGGTATTTCATTTAGGTGCGGGATATAACGCGGTATTGATTTGATAATAAATTTGTCCTTGAATTTTAAAACAATACGGTCCACGTCTTTGCGCACTCAAGTCTGACATAATTTGCATTAAAAGATGCGAATGAAAAATGTATTATTATATCCTCGAATACGATTGTAAAAATGTTTTGATTTTGGATGATTTCCAATAAATAATTCATACAGTTCATGTGGAGGTTGGGGTAAAGGATTTAACTCAACAGATCCATGACTACAGCAATCATTAAACGAATTACCTTTATTAGCTACTTTTTCCGAATTAAAATGTTTTGCACCGCAATGTTTACAACATAAATTCATTTCTCCTATGTAGTGTTCTATGACATTTTTTAATTGAGTAAGGTGAGATGTATCAATATCTGTGTATCCCTTTTCTAAAGCTCGATTTTTTTCATTCCACCTTATCTGTTTATCGTTAGGATGTATTGCTTTTAATTTCACTGTTTTATCATTTATTACAGTATTTTGCAATGGCACTTCATTTAAAATAACTAAACTTTCGAATCTATTATTATTATCTAAATTTATTAATCTATTTGATGTATTTGGTGTAGAGGAAATAATATTATTATTTAAAACTTCAGTAGTTAAGTTACGAGTATTCTGAGTTATTTCAATATTATCACTAACATTAAACAATTTCATACTATCATTTATCGCAGTAACATCATTACTATTTCTTATTATAGGGACATTTGTAATTGTTGATGTACTAATTGCTTGCAATGCAATAGTAATTGTTTCAGTTGTTGGATACTACTTTCATAGATGAAATGGTTGAAGTATGATAATCTACTACTATATTTTCCGAAAAGCTTGTAGAAGGTTGTGTTATATTTGAACAAATCTCATTAGTATTTGATAAAGATTGACAGTTTTTATTAGTCTTCATTCGCTTTGCTTCTCGTCTTTCAGCCTGAGATTTTGCTTTTCTTTCTCGTTTATTACGTTGAAATTCTTCTTCTTCTTCAACTGTACGAATTACTCTTTTTCGAGGCATAATTAATTATTAGTTTAATTAAATTATATAAATTATATACAACTAATAATTTTTTTAATACACGTTATAAGATATATAAATTAATTTTATTTATATAATTTTATTTAATTAATTTTATTTAATTAAAAATTATGAAAATTTTGGTTTTTAATACATAAACCAAACTATACAAATATTATTTGACGATGTATTTAATATTAAACTAATAAAGATGTATTAATGATATAAGAAATTTTAAAACTTAATATTTTTTATTATTATTATATAAGTTAGTTAAAAATGTTTTTTTAATTTCTTAATGTTAATATATACAATTAAATATTTACAAATATATGCTAATATTAATTATATTAATTATTTTGTAAAGGTTTGGGCACGTTCCTGAAAAACGCCAAGGATTTGTTTGCTGTAAAGATTTGGGAACGTTCCTAAAAAACGTCCTTTAAGGCCCCTTCGGGGTAAATAAAGTACCACTACATACATACATACATACATACATATTAATTATATCTGCACTCTAATATTTTTAATATTAAATACTAAATAATATTAATAAAAAAACAATCTGAAGTTATAATATATTGATATTTAAGTCAAAGATAATTTTAATCCAAATCAAAATTGTGGTGAAATGAGCTTTGAACGAGCGATGTGCTCCCGCCAATTTGAGAGGGCAGCGCCGGTGTGACGCGCGCCTTGGAGCGCCACGCGAGCGATGCGGTCGCTGCGTGCGCCACTTCGAGTTATCGACCATCCTTCGTGTGCAGACGAGCTCTCAGACGTGATCGGTTACAGAGTGTAATACATATAGAATAAACTATTTAGTGTGTATAACAGAACAGAACTATTATTTACTGCCCGTCTTGCCGCATCTCCGAGCGTTCCTAGCGATACTTCCAACAGGTTATGGGCCCAGGGCACGATTCCCCTGCGTGAGGAACGGACAAACGAAAGTGCGTGCGAAGTGAGCGAGAAGCTGGTAAAGGATTTAACAGATAGAAGCATCTAGAAGATTAGAGGGTAAGTAAACAATATTCCTCGTTGCTGACGAGCAAAACGAGAGAATTCTCAGTTAACAAGAACGTTCGTTCAATAAATGCTGTTAGAAGGAGATAGATGTTTTTACTTTCTTTTTGAGAGATAGAAATAGAGGTAATAGTGATAATAAGAGAATTAGAGAATAGATGTATGAAGAGTAGATGTGAGAAATTAAGTAAATTCTAAGAGAAATAGAAAGAGATAGATGTGTGTGATAGAAAGAGATAGAAAAATGCCGCTTGGTAACAGGCCGGCGACGTGCGCGTGCAAGTCCGATCGTGAACGGCGAGAGTCATTTCTTTTGGCGCGCGGAATTTTGGCGCGCGGAACTTGTTGCCGGGCGCGCACGAACACATAATCGATTTCAACTAACAAAATGGCATCGATGCAACATTACGATACACGAATAGATGTATGTATATGTGTATATGTAAAACTCTATATGAGTTTATATCTGTTTGAAATCGTTATGTATCGGGTCGGTAATCGAGCATGACTTGCTGTGCGGTGTAGCTTGATTGCTGTTTAGGGAGGCCGCGTAAATCTGTACGAGTCCCGTACGCGTGCGTGATCAACCCGATATCCTATAGATCTTTTCAGCAGTGCTGGAGATCGCACGGGATAGTGGTGTGCGTGTGCGGATGGCTCTGCAGAGGCGCGTGGTTTCTCGCTTTCAGATCATTACGAATTGCAGTGCGTTCTGTATGGTCTTGTAAGCAATAAATAAGTTTTATTGTTGAGAAAAACTCGACGATAAAATTATAAATTATTATCGGTCAATATGAATATTGGTTTATCTTGTAAAAAGAGGAATGCTAATGTTCAATTGATATTCGAATCCCGATTTAGATGGAAAAAGAGATTAAAGATCTTCCGACGGATGAGGAAGAGAACCAAGATGCACTGGTCGATTACGACAGTGACAGCAGCGTAGTCACGGTGGTAGAGAGAGAGAGAGGAAGTGAGAAAACGATGAGTAAAGATGAAGGTAAGAGAGTATATTTTTTAAAAATAAAACAATTAAGAAGAATAACATACATGTGTATTTAGAGATAGAGTAATTTAAAATTTTTTATTTAGAAGAAAAAGAGAAAAACGAGGAGACTGAAGCAAGGGGTGCAATCCCGAAAGGCAGTAGACCTAGAAGTAATAGAGAATGTAGATGTGACTCATGCTTGGGTAGAAAATCTTCCAATACTACCCATAGGAAGCAGAATACTGTACGAAAAACAAGAGAAATTAATAGAGAAAATGGACAAGGTAGCGGACAAATTAGACGGGACATTGAAAACTTTGGAAAAAGTTATGCTCAAAGCAAATTCCATGATGGAAAACATGGTGAAAGTCTCCAGTGCGAACTTGGAACAGGAAAGAATGAAACTTAGAAGTTTAGAGGTAAACAATAAAAATACGCAAAGTACAGTAGAGAACAATATTCAAACGGTTAAAGAATTAGAAGTAGAGCCTAAAAAGAGAAAATTAGATGAAGCAAGAGTCTGTTCCGCGGAAAAAGATAGAAGTTTAGAGACAATTAGAAAGCACTATAGAGACAGAACTAAATAATCAAAGGCTGCATATTAAAAGAGAATATAAGCTGACGCAAAAATCCAACTTTGATCTTTGGATGGACTATTTGAAATCCGAATTAATGAATAATGATTTATTAGATGTAGTAGATTCAAACATTAAAGGTCCAGAAAATCTTTCCGAATTAAAAGTTGCTAAGAGAAAAAGTCTAGTTAGAGATATTATAATCAATCATTTAGATGAAAATTATCATAAGAGGATTTTACATGAAAAAGATCCAAAAGAAATTTTGAAGAAACTAAGAGGTTATAAAAAGAGTGAAGTAAACGTTACTCATGCATCAGTACGAGCTAGACTTTATCAAATTAAAATGAGAAAAGACGAAAAAGTGAGTGATTTTTGCGAACGCTTCGATTCAATAATTAGAGAATATGAATCATGCGAAGATGCGGTACCTCTCGCAGAACAAGAGATTAGATCTGCATTTTATCAGGCTGTGTCAACTAATGTACCAGAGCTGAGGAATGTAGATTTAATTAGAAGACAAACCAATCTTAAAGAAATGAACATAGATGAAATAAAGTCTTTTATGATGCAGCTAGAAGCAGAGATTAAGAGCGAAACTAGAGGAAAACTAGAGAAACCCGAAGTCAGGGTTCAGAGGGCTACCGCAGAGGAAGTCAAATGTTACAGATGCAACAGGATGGGCCATATGGCGAAAGATTGCCCGTTAATAGAGACTGGATCCTGGTTCTGTTATTATTGCCAGGAGATTAGAGGACACAAGGGCGATAAATGTCCTAATGCCGGGGCCCAGGCGGACAGAGCTAGAGGAAAAAGGTATGCAAATAAAACCGTTAATAAAAATATAAAGAAAAAGAGTAGATTTGCGCAAAAAGGTACGAAGAGAGTAGATAATAAAGGGAAAATAACCAAAATACAACCAGCCAAGAAACCAGTACCTACGAAAACAGCAATTGAAGGAAAATCAAAAGAAGGTAAATTATGTTTGGTTAAATTAATAGAAGATAGAGATAGTGCAAAAGAGCTAGTCAACTTTATTGTAGATTCGGGTGCTACGGATCACATTGTGAATAAGAACATAATTTTATCAAATTTTGAAAAATGTAATAATAAAGTCATTAAATGCGCAAATAAGAATGAGCTTGCAGACATTTCAATAGACGGCAAAGGAGATCTTTTGTTGTTGACAAATGAAAAGAGAGTCATTAAATTAACAAATGTAATTGCAACAAAGGAAGTATCCGAAAATTTATTATCTTTGAGAAAGTTGGCTGATGCAGGGTTCAGTATTTATTTAGATGATAAAGTGTTTAAAGTTTATAATAAACTAACAAATAAAACAGTTTTTGAAGGATTCTATGAGAAACCAAATTGGATTATACAATTTGAAGTTAAAAATAATAATATAGAGGACAATAATAATACAGAGTGTACTGTGTACAGATGTAGAGCAGAAATTGTTTCACATAGTGAGCTTCCTGAACAATCGCAAGCAAACATACAAAGCAATGAGTTATCAATTTCGGAGGGAGAATTAGATGAAAGGCATAATGTTGGCTCTGCGATTGGGAGGGAGAATGAAGGAGAGCTCACAAATGTGAACGAAAGTATAGAACATAACAATGCTGAACCAGATCAAGTCATTAAGTTAGAGGACATACAAACATTAGAGAATATAGAAGAAATGTGTGAAAGCTCAGTAATTGAAAAAGTAAAGAAGCTAGAGAAAATAAATGAGGCGATGTTATGGCATGTTAGATTAGGTCATGCGTCGTTAAACTATTTAAGACAGCTACAAAAAGTAGAAAAGAGATTAGAGAAGGTTAAGTTTGATAACTCCATATTAGAGTGTGAAGTCTGTATAATGGCAAAGATGGCAAAACTGCCGTTTAAAGAAAACAGAAATAGAGCACAGAGATCACTACAGGTGATACATACAGACATCATGGGTCCAATAAAACCCACATCCTATCCAGGACGAAAGAGGTTTATAATAACCTTTATAGACGACTATTCTAGATTGGCAAAAGCCTACTCCTTGAAGACGAAAGATGAATCGGGAGAGGCTCTAGAGAAATACCTAATATCCGCCAGAAATCTACTAGGAAAAGAAGAAAAGCTATGCTATGTGAAGTCAGATCAAGGCAAGGAATTTACGGGAGGTGCTTTTAAAGAAGTATTAGAAAGAGAAAAGATAGAAGCCATATATGCACCACCGTACACTCCGGAACATAATGGAGTTGCAGAAAGGTTCAACAGAACGTTGCAAGAAAAAGTAAGAGCATATATGTTTGACTCGGGATTACCAAAGAGTATGTGGGAGTTAGCAGTTGACGCTGCTGTGCATGCGTACAACAGATCTCCACACAAAACTATAGAATACGAGATCCCGTTGAAGAAGTTCTCATCAGAAACAAGCTGTCATTTCGAGCAAATAAAGAGATTTGGATGTATTGGATATGCAAGAGTACCAAAGCCTACAGCGAAATTTGACAAGAGAGCTATTAGAGGTGTGTTGGTGGGATATACCGACACTGGATATATACTCTGGCATCCAAGCACAAGAAAATTTATAGAGTCCCGACACATTCGATTTAATGAAAAGGTAACATATAAAAATATATATCAAAACAGTCAAATAGAAGAAGAAAAAGACTCAGATAAAAACTGGATGAAAGAATTCGTAGAAGATGAGAAAAAGGGAGAACAAAAACTAGAGATTACTGAGAAAAGAAAAAGAGGTAGACCGAGAAAACAAACAACACAACTAGATGAACAGAAGCAGAAGGTCGCACGAAAGGAAAGTGAAACTCCAATGACTAGAAGTAAAACCAAAAGAAAACTAGAAGATGATGGAGACACTGATGTGCGGAGAATAATAGAAGACGTTAGCTTTGCTAATTACACTAATGTGAAAAACATTCAACGGAATATAGAGAATGAAGATGAATTACACCAATGTCTTATGGCATCGTTGAATAGAGAGCCTGTTACTTATGAAGAAGCTATGTCAAGTAACGAAAGAGAGAACTGGAAAATTGCAGTCAAAGAGGAACTTGAATCTATGTATGCTAATCAAGTGTGGGAACTTGTCGATAGACCGTTAGAGAAATTAGATGGAAAACGACCCAACATAATAGATTCAAGATGGGTATTTAAGAAGAAATTAGAAGCAGATGGATCAACCAGATATAAAGCGAGACTGGTGATAAGAGGATGTAAAGACAAAAATGTGTATGATCTGAAAGAGACATATGCACCGGTTTCAAGATTGTCTTTGGTTAGATCCATATTGGCTATAATAAACAAGTATAATTTATATACCTGCCAACTAGATGTGAAAACTGCATTCCTGAATGGAACCATAGAAGAAGAAATATATATGGAAATTCCAGACGGAGTAGAAGTAGATGAAAACACCAAGAAGACTAAGGTGTGTAAATTGAATAGAGCTTTGTACGGATTGAAGATAAGTCCGAAAAGATGGAATAAGAGATTTTCAGAAGAGGCTAAGAAACTTGGATTAGAGAACGATCTACATGAGCCATGTCTGTTCACGTGGAGGAAAGAAGGCAAAATAGTGATTGTACTGCTTTACGTAGATGATATGTTGGTTGCAAGTAATGACCAAGAGAAGTTAGAAGAAATCAAAAAGAAGTTGAGTGAAACGTTTGAGACGAAGGATCTTGGAGAACCAAAGAACTTTCTGGGAATAACAATAGAGCGAAACAAAGAAGAAAAATATATGTACATTCACCAGACACGATATACTGAGAGTATATTAGAAAAGTTTCATATGAATGAATGCAAGCCTCAGAGCACTCCTATGGTCACCAGAAAAGTGAGCAATAAAAACAGAAAGAGTAAATTAGAAGAAAAGAGTAGTTAGAGAAGAAATTCAAAAGAGTACCTTATAGAGAAGCTATAGGAAGCTTAATGTATCTGGCAAATGCCACACGACCTGATATAGCCTTTGCAGTGAATTATTTAGCAAGAAGACAATTAGAGCCCACGGAAGAAGACTGGCAAGATGTCAAAAGAGTCTTCAGATATCTTAGAGGAACTGCAAATAGAGGATTGATATTTAAAGGTAAAACTGATAAACTAGAGTCACTGACAGATGCTAGTTTTAGAGATTGCATTGATTCTACATCCACTGGAGGATATATAATCAAATTATTTGGAGATGTGATAGCATGGAGAAGTCATAAACAGACATATGTTACACTCTCTACCTGTCAAGCAGAGTATCTAGCAATGAGTGAGGCCTGTCAAGAAGTAATCTTCATTAGACAAGTCGCTCAGGTATGTTGTTGGAAAAACATTCTTGCCTAGCAACAATCTGGTGTGATAACAGAGCAGCAGGAAACTGCTACTAAGAAGGATGGAAGTCACAAACTTAAAATGTTTGATGACAACTTAGAGGAAATAGAGAAAAACCTTAAGAGAAAGAGAAGTAACTGGAAACAGAAAACATATGGCTGACACTCATGGAGATTTTATCAAACAGTGTGTTGATCAAGGGAAGGTGAAAGTCGAATGGATTGAGACCAAAGAGAACTTGGCAGACATTATGACAAAACCCTTACCTTTAGAAGCATTTGCATATCTAAGAGATAATATAATGAATGTAGAGTTTGAACAGAATTAGAGATTAACTTTATTCGATAACTGACTTTTGATGTGTTTCAGATAAAGAAGAAAATTAGAGAAAGATGGATCGCTCGCACAAAGGGAGGGAGTGTGATAAGATGAGCTTTGAACGAGCGATGTGCTCCCGCCAATTTGAGAGGGCAGCGCCGGTGTAACGCGCGCCTTGGAGCGCCACGCGAGCGTGCGGTCGCTGCGTGCGCCACTCGAGTTACGACCATCCTCGTGTACAGACGAGCCTGGCTCTCAGACGTGTTCAGACGTGTGATATACAGCGAATAAAGTATTCAGTGTGTTTCATAGAACTCGAGATATTCTTTTACTGCCCATCTTGCCGCATCTCCGAGCGTTCCTAGCGATATCTTCCAACAGGAACATCTGTTGATTCTGTGGGAGCAATTAGGGAGCAATTGTTTGAGCTATAATTTATTAAAAAATATGAACTTGCAGCGCCAACTTATTTCCGGTCTAAAAATCTATATTTCGGCTAATTACCGAGTTTATAAATATTTAATTAAAATTATCTAGGTGACTCACAAACCTTTTTAGTTACACTTTATAACTCTTCATACAAAAAACAAACGATTCCGTATGAAAACTTATTAATTTATCTATTTCGGCTAAATGCATGGTGTAAAAATAAATAATTAATTACAATTAAACGAATGACTAACAAACATTTTCAATTGCACTTAAAGTTTTCATACGGAATACAAACAATTTCATATGGTAGATTCTTTACCGAACATTCATTTCCGGTCAAATACATACGAATTCAGTTGGCGCCACTAATCATTGCGTGTGAAAACCGGCCTTGAGTTTCCACTGAGCGCTCACGCGTTGCGTCATCCATCGCAACCAATCAAAACATCTTATTTTATTCCGTTATTTGTGACGGGATGTTTAGATTGGTTAACGACACATGACGCGACGTGTGACGCGCTCAGTGAAAACAGCCTTAGGCTGAGTTTCCACTGAGCGCGTCACGCATCGCGTCGTCTGTCGTTAACCAATCTAAACATCCCGTCACAAGTAATGTAATAAAATGGGATGTTTTGATTGGTTAACTTGTGATAACGCGACGCATGACGCGCTCAGTGGAAACAGCCTTAAGCTGGATTCAGACAGGACGCGTCAAGCAGCGAGCAGCAACCCAATCAGCGAGGTGATATCAGCAGTGGCGTAGAAAATATCGCCTCGCTGATTGGTTGCTGCTCGCTGCTTAACGCTTGACGCATCCTGTCCGAATCCAGCTTTACTAGTAGCGTTTTTCATTGGCAGAACTAGTGCGCGCTCAGTGCACATTAAAGCCGTTGTACACTGATTTAATCTTTAATATTTAAAGTAATATGCAAATAATTTGATTGATAAAATACCCAATACATATTTTACCAAGTAGTACAATAAGGAATAGAGGCTTTTGTGACTTAACCCGCTTATATTAAACATACGCTTTATTAGGGTGCTGTCACATGCAGGACGGAATTTCGGAAAACGGAATCTCGGAATCATTCTGATTGGTTAGCCCCATGGAGCACAGTACAAGCCCCATGGGGCTAACCAATCAGAATGATTCCGAGATTCCGTTTTCCGAAATTCCGTCCTGCATGTGACAGCACCCTAATTCCCGTCAACTTGAACGTTTAAAGCTGGATTCAGACAGGATGCGTCAAGCGTCAAGCAGCGAGCAGCAACCAATCAGCGAGGCGATATTTTCTACGCTACTGCTGATATCACCTCGCTGATTGGGTTGCTGCTCGCTGCTTGACGCTTGACGCGTCCTGTCTGAATCCAGCTTAATATCTCGCGTCGCGGGGCAGACCGAGCTTTTTCCCGCCAATTTCGGTCGTTTTGCTCAAAAACGCGTCGAATAAGCCTAATTTCATCGATTTCTGTGCTGGTGTAGCTAAACTGAAGAATTACCAAAAATATATACGTATATAAACTGTCTCGAGTACGCTAATGTATAAAAGGGCTTGTAATTTAAATGATTTCAGTTCGCTTCTTTAATTAAAAACAAAACTGTAATCTTTATTGCGTTGGTTTTATGTAATCGTGACTCCAACTAAACGGAAATTTCATTTTTACACGTAAATACACGCCTACAGCCGCACTTTTCGTCATTTCTTTGCTTAGTTTGTAGTAATTCCGAGACAGTTCAATTCGGCGGATGTAGTAACCACGTTGATGGCTCCTCCTGTTTTTTCCTTTCTTGTTTTCTTCTCTGGCCACGGTATCTTGTTCGATTGGGGCTCCAATCGACGCTGTCCGTCTTGACCATCCTGGTCGACGTCGATAACGCATTATTAATTTGATCCACCCGTGTGATTGCTTGTTGCCCCTCGTAACCATTCGCAAAAGTATAATTTGTATGGTAGTACTGTTTTAAGCTCGATTCGTGTCGAAAGTTCTGCATCGCGCACCACACATGGCACAACAAGCATGGAAATCTCGACGTCCAATATTCCGTGAATTCGTTGGGAATCTCGCCAAGACTCTCCTGTGCCTTCGGACTCAATTCTCTGTAGTGATGCTTCTAAAAGCACATCGATATACCAACGTTAATCATAAATCGCGATAAGCAATGTTGCTTTAAATCGATGCAAAACTTTATAACAAAAAAAAAACGAAATTCTGATATGAAATGCTATTGAACTGTTCAATGAGATAAATCTATATAAAATGTTTTCAGATATATGACGAAACACTTTGCGATTCCCCAATTGATATTTTTTAAATAAATTAATTTAAAATGGCTAAAAAGCCATTTGGAAATAGTTGCCAATTTAACAGAAGCGAAAGAAAACAGAATCACTATCCTGCTACATTCTCGTCGTATAATTCTGGGTGGACGCTAAAAGCGGGAATTTTTTAGACTATTTTTTATTTGCCTTTGCAGCTTTTTTTACCAACATTTTGATTCAGTCACCCTGTATATGATGTGTCAGTTTCAACGAATTTAGAATTGAAAAGGCAGAAAAAACGGAAAATATTAATATAATTGATATGCTGTAGAACGTAACATTTATGCCTTGCTTGTCTATACCTGCGCTTCACATTTATTACCTTGTTCCGTAAAGCCCTGAGTAGGTCTCTTACGCTCTCGCCTCGGTAACTTCTATACTTGCGCAAATCTGCTGCAACTTCGAGATCTATATATAATCTCCAATCGTCCCCTGTTACGCGCTTGCCGTGAGTTTCCAATGCTATTAAAGCCGGACTGTTGGACTGATCCCTTTCCACCCGATCACTGATATCCTAGATTACAACAGTGACAAAAGGAAGAAAAGATTTACATGTCTCTGAGATGTGTCGTAATCCAATCCAAAGTGATTGTCGCGAAAACTTGACAATTTACAAGTTACAACTTGAAAATGTATATTAAACTCTTTTTTTTTTTTTTTTTTTTTTTTTTTTTTTTTTTTTTTTTTTTTTTTTTTTTTTTTTTCCTAAAAGTGCGATGAAGAGATGGATTTAAACAATTTTAAATTTTATTCTATACCTGAAAGAAACCCAGAATCTCTGCTGAATTCCAAAAGATTGGGTAATTACAAACTGCTGAAGCTGGCGGCCTCCCGGCAGGATTGCTGCATATCATCGCCTTGATAAGCAACAACGCTAATTCTCTGTCACTCAAAGACACTTTTTCGAGCGCTGTCAAATTGTTCTCGCCACCTACGACACAAATAGAACGGACCGAGTGACGATTGTAAACTTTTATTTCAACGGTTGAAAATTTTTGACCGCTGCTTACTTACAGAGAATATTAGCTTGTCTTCGTAGCGGATCACCGAAAGGATGCTTGCCACCGGAAAGAACGTAATAAAAAACGCAACCGAGCGAAAAAATGTCGACCGCGCACGTCGTCCTTGATCCGTTCAACATCTCTGGCGCGATCCAGCCATCGGTTCCAGTGATACCGGATCTTCGTGAAAATGATACACGGCCGAGTTGAAGTTTTTTACACAATCCAAAATCCGATATCATGGCGCGTACCTCCCCACGAGGTCCAGGAACGGAGAGCAAGACATTGTGAGGCTTTATGTCCCTGTGAACTGACATACGCAAAGATTTGAAGATCAAGTTTCGATAAAACAACTCTTTCCAGGAAGACGCATTGAGAAATTTATTATTATATAAAAGTAAACGTCAGATTGCAGGCACGTTTCCAACAAGTTACTTTTGCCCTCACCGATATTCAGGAAATGAAGATGCGCTAATCCAGACGTGGCCTGACGCAAAATATTTTTCACCGATATCTTGGCCCGATCGTATTTTCCCGCCACGTAATCCTGCAAAGTGGCTTCCGCCAACTCCAAGGCGATGTACCTGAACATACGATCCTGTTCGGTACAAAAGTATCTGACCACGTTCACGTGTGCGTCTGATTCTCTCAAGAGGGCTACCTCCCGATCCGCGAACGTAAAGCAGTCCGGTAACAACCGCTTCACAGCTACGGCACGACCGTCAAATTCACCTCTGAACAAGAAGAAACCACCAACGGATAAAGACATTCTTTTCGGATAAATGAAACTCAAATTTTAAGGTATCGATATCTTTATAAGTATATGTGTATTCTTCGACTGACACACATATGCATACCTATACAACAGCGATCTCTGTAAGCGTTTATTATTAAAAATGTAATCACGTACTTGTACACAAATGTTCCTTCGCATCCTTTGCCAAGAACCTCTCCTGTGTCGAACGTAATTTTTCCCACTTTAACCAAGCCGTCCCCGATCTCTTCTGGCATAACGACCGAGGTTCCCGATTTACCAGAATAATTCGTACGACTGCTCTCGCGTGAACCCTTAACGCACAATCAATACAACTTGTTCGATTCAAATCAACTCGAATATATCAACTGCATCCTATCCTATTACTCTTTTTCAACCCTACAATTGGAGGGGTAAAAGCCATAGTGGCGTAATTCAATATTTAAAAAAATTTCTCACCTGCGACACATGTTGGAGTTGGTTCTTACGTTGCTTATATAGATACCAAATTACAATCGTGCAAATTGTCAATGTAACTGGGATCACGATCAGTTTCATATCTATGTTTTCCTGTCGATTGAGCCACATTTTGCTGTAAGTGTTTAATATAATTCTCTGCCAACTCCGATTATTTTCGTTTGACATGTTCGTCTGCACGGCGACGGATAACCTGGTCCCAGTGACATTCAACGTCGAAGTCTCCAAGATTATCGGATCGGATCGTCCAGTTATTTGAAGGAGCTGATTTTGCGGTTTGTATTCCGCGGGTACCTTGTAATGGCCTAAATAAATTACAAAAGTTACAAAGGGTATAAAATGTGCGACAATAATGTACATGTATAATGTATTACAATGTACGTACGTACAAACGATATACATATAAATATATATATATATATATATATATACATAAAACTGTCATTTGTGCACATTACCCAACATAATAGCATTTTCAGTACGCTTGATGCTTTGATAACCGTCGTTGGTTACGTCAATATTGGAAATGAAAACGTGATCCCCTGGCAATGGTACGTTATTGTCGTCCGTATGAGGATGCGACGTGACCAATGGCCCTTCCAGCAACAATTGTCCTATATCGCTCGATATAGTTGCCGTATCCAAATCAACGAGTGATGGCAACGCATAGAGACCGTACTGATGCTGTCCAACGTACAAAGTTGGACTGGAGAAAAGAAATTGTTCGTTAAAACTATTTATATGTTGTTTGAAATTTGCAAACGTCTACCCAGTTTGTCAAATTCTCTTTCGCGACGAAAAATCTTTCGTCTCTTAAACGTTTCGTCCAACTTACAACCATTGAACGTCGGTTGGCTTTGTCGCAAATTTCTCCAACAACGGATCGGCGATACTTGTGAAAGGAACCGTCAGCAGCCCATTTTTAGTTAGAGTATACATGGCTATCACTGGGCTTTTCAAATCCAATTTCCAAAGAATCCTACCTAATCTGTCCAGAGTCACTACGCGACCTGTCGAACTTGTGGTGAAATGTACCAAATCTGGAATCACATCAAGTTTTCTCTTACGCTATACGAGATGTAATATAATAAATGTACGATATATATCGTATAAATTTAATATTTCATAAATAATGATTAAGCAGTCTCCAAAATGTGTCCACGCGTCTTATGAGAATAAATATAACATACCGTAATCTTCCATCACGTCAGATTTCATTTGCATAGCGGAATAATCATAGAATGTTACGTTCCACTTTCTGTCCTTATGCTTGCTGTCTACCATGATAATATTATATTCCGTACGACCGACAAAAATAGTATTCTGCATTTCTAAAGGGCACGTATCCTTTACTTTGTGAAAACTTAAAAGCTGTTCCCTTTCACCGGTCATCGGGTCGATACTGAACCAAGTGTCAATTTTTCTGCCGGTGTACAATATACCGTCGCTGCTTCTACATGGGCTCCTGGCGACCAACTGAGGAATGGTGAATGGTAGCTTTTTCAATGCCTCCGTTTCTCTGCCAAAGAGATAGAGCGAACCATCTCTGGGATCTGGTAGAAACATAGGCCTAGAAATCGAAAGCGTTTTAATAAAATGGCGAAATGTTTTGCTCAACCCCTTCGTATTATTGAAAAAATATCACAAAACACATTGTGAATAATTATAATTTTACACATTTGTCATCTACTGATGATCATATATTGTAAATATATCCATATATGTATGACGATAATAGATCGATATGACGAGTAAATAACGTACATTTTAGTTCCCGACAGATCGATAGGCACTTTAACTACAGGTTCTAAAACATACATACAATATGTACACATATATAACGTAAAATAACAAATTTCTTGATATAATCCAGCCAGAATTGTTACCGTCGTCTTGCTGCCATCGTATTTTTCCGGACCATTGATCAACGCCCACGAGCAATCCTCCAAGCGTAGAGACCAAGAGGAGAGCGTCATCTTGTTCCGCTACCAGTTCGGTGTTGATATTCTAATAATGAAACAAATTAGATTGCAGGCAAGTCGAGTTTAAGATCAAGTGCGTAAAAGTTAACTCGGCCCTTTTCGTTTTAATTTCCGTCATTCGTACGAGAAAAAACCTTTTCTTAAAAGAAAAAAAAATCTTTAACGAATCAAGTTGTATCACGTACATCTACCGCTTGTTGTCCCGCGACGAATGCGAGTATCGTCAAAATGATCACAGGCGTCATTGACCGAACTGTCATCCACCTTCGTATCGTGAAGAATCTCTATGTAGCATCGACCACACCGATATACGAATACAAAAGAATTTCTCCCGGCCCAAGTTGGACTCAATCCACTTGGGACGCATTAGTTTACGTTGCTTTGGAGCAAGATGGCTCGTAATTCTTGTGGATTGTTGTCGTTAACATAATTGCCACGCAAACCTTTCCCGACAAGATCATATTCTTAAATATCTGCAAATATATACATTGGCATCCTCTTCATTCTTATTTGGTGAAAAACAGAGCACAAGGTTCCGCGGACAACATCGTCTTGTAAAATAAAAAGACGTGATCAGACGTGATTGTCAAAACAGTTTGTTTGCGCTGTTAACATCGTAATAATTATACGTGTGTGGCCGAAACGATATAATCACCATAACAGACATATTTCATTCGTTGCATCACGAG
This sequence comes from Temnothorax ravouxi, assembly GCA_030770255.1. Classification (NCBI taxonomy): domain Eukaryota; kingdom Metazoa; phylum Arthropoda; class Insecta; order Hymenoptera; family Formicidae; genus Temnothorax; species Temnothorax ravouxi. The sequence goes on from JASTWP010001559.1 coordinate 21,264, forward strand.
TCTCCTTAGCCTCCAAAAGATTTGATCGACACAATCAGTTTGTTACAGAGGCGTATGTAATGACACGGCGCACAATTCATGGAATTTATCATAATGGACACGTGTCTCATATACATGTTACATATATATATATATATATACACACATTGTATGTACATGCATACATACATACACACACTAGGTCTGTTTCTTATTGCTGGCACTGCCGAACTGGTGCACACTAGTGCAGTAAGTTAGAGTGAAATAAAATATACTTATCCTACTCTAATGCTGGGTCAATGAGAGTCGCAAAGTCGTGAGTCGCAAGAATTGACCAATCACAATCGAATTTGAGGAGAATAATCGACTGTGATTGGTCAATTGCCTAGTTTACATCAGACCGTTTGATACGCGTACCAAGTACTATATCCGTATCAAATTTCGGTTTACACCGGGATAACCCGAGATTTGATACGGATTTGATACGGATATAGTACTTGATACGCGTATCAAACGGTCCGGTGTAAACTAGGCCAATTCTTGCGATTCACGACTTTGCGACTCGCATTGTAGACCCAGCATAAGGCCGGTATTCATTATAGTCGGTTTTTGTATTTAAAGCCTTGTGTACACGATACTAGAAATCGGTCCGAGTTTCGGTTTAAGCCAATCAACTTGCAGCTCTTACAGAAAAGCAGCAGTTTCATTGGCTTAAACCGAAACTTGGACCGATTTCTAGTATCGTGTACACAAGGCTTAAGACCATCTCAAGTACAATCTTAAGATGTCATTAACCAATCACAGAGCCGTATTAGCATCTTAAGATATTTAAGACGGTCTTGAAATAAGATCTGATTATGAATACCAGCCTTAAGCCTTGAATCCACGATGCTACAAGGTTTGTTCGCGTCGCATACTCCAATAAACACCAAGAGCACTTGGATCACGGATAAAAGGTGGCGATTGGAGCAGATGAGTTTTTGGAGTGCGTTGGAGTGATTAGGAGCATGGTGGGGCATGCGATGCGAACAAACCTAGAACTGCGTCAGAGTTTCGGTCCAAGCCAATGAAACTGCTGCTTTTCTGTAAGAGCTGCAAGTTGATTGGGGCTTAAACCGAAACGTAGTTCTAGGGTGCGTTCGGGAAAACGCTATTAGTGCTATTTGCTTAATTCTGTTTTTGTTTTACACCTGATGAGCGATAAAGATAGAATAATGCAATAGCGCGCTTCCCGAACGCAGCCTTAGCATCATGGACACAAGGCTTAAAGGTCTATCCAGACAAACTCTTGCATAGGTGCGAGAAACGGATTGGTCTATTTCCTTATGCACATGCATATGGACCAATCAATTTTTTTATGCTTATGTTTACGGACTTGTGCAAGTTTGTGTGGATATAGCTCAAGACAGCTGGACCAATGAACATCTTATGTATATTAATATGGCGACTTTATACTGAATGCTCATGGTTTAAAGGCCATCGCGCACAAAAGGCGATTTTTGGCAATCGTTTGGGCTGCGTTCGAGGAGCGCGTTATTAGCGCTATTGAATCATTCTGTCTTTATCGCTCATCAAGTGTAAAACAAGGATAGAATAAGCAAATAGCACTAATAGCGCGCTCCCCGAATCCAGCCTTGGTATGGTTTGGTACATATACCAAAATTGCTATCCGTGGCTGCTATTGGTTCTGGCGCAGTTTGGTGCCCTTTGATCGCTTATACCAGAGTCACGCCAAAAAAATCGCCTAAAATTGCATAGTTTAGCATAACGTAACATAAGACCGCTGGACCAATGAGCATCCAGCATAAAGTCGCCATATTGATTTACATAAGATGCTATAATACACAAAATGCATAGCGTAGCGTAAGCTTAGCACAAGACCGCTGGACCAATGAGCATCCAACATAATGTCGCCATATTAATTTACGTAAGATGCTCATTGGTCCAGCGGTCTTATGCTATGCTTATGCGACGTTATGCATTTTGTGTGTGAAAAAAAGCTATATCCACACAAACTTGCATAAGCCCATAAACATAAGCATAAGAGAATTGATTGGTCCATATGCATGTGCATAAGGAAATAGACCAATCCGTTTCTTTATGCATGTGGTTATGCACCTATGCAAGTTTGTCTGGATAGACCTCGCCCTTTAAGGCCGTCACACACAAAATGCATAACGTCGCATAAGCATAGCATAAGACCGCTGGACCAATGAGCATCTTATGTAAATTAATATGGCGACTTTATGCTGGATGCTCATTGGTTTAGCGGTCTTAAGGTGGAAGCACATAAAATTGCAGGAGCTATGAGTAGAATGCAGTAGAATCGCAGAAGCCATATGCGCATGCGCTATGGTATCTGTAAACTGCTCATGGCTTCTGAATTTTCAATCTACATAAACTATGCTTATGTATTTTTGTGTAGATTGAAAATTCAGAAGCCATGGACAGAATGCAGATACCATAGCGCATGCGCATATGGCTTCTGCGATTCTACTGCATTCTACTCATAGCTCCTGCAATTTTATGTGCTTCCACCTTTATGCTACGCTTATGCGGAGCTATGCATTTTGTGTGCGATGGCCTTTATGCTACGCTTATGCTAAATGCGTGATGTGCGATGGCCCATTCTGGCCATTCACTGATTGGTCCATATACATGTGCGTAAGAAAATAGACTTACAAAACCGTGATATAAATAAATATCTTGATTGTCAGTACTGTCACGGGTTGCGTTACGTTACGTCAACGATTGTAATTTTTTTGGAAACCTTTTAGTAAATATTTAAGCCGCTTATCTCTTATTTTGTAGCTTATTCGATAGCTCTCTGTATGAAAAACAAAAAGTTTGGAAGGTTAAACTCGGAATTGTGAAAAGAGTTATAATCTAAAGTTATTTTAAAAGTGACGTTTTTCGCAAGGTTAGAAAATTTATTACATTTTTAACGTTTAATTTTCTTTCACAGTTATCTTTTTAAACTTTTTGTCTTTTTCGCAGAATGAGGAATCGAATGATTTTTGTATTTTTTGTCCAAATCTGAAATGAACGAGTTGAATTAAGCGTTTACGTTTACACTACCTGTTTACCTGTTACGCCTTTATGTTTTTGCTCTTTTTTTTCTTGTTGAAGGCTCTATACATTAAATTTCGAAACCGATAAATGTTTTGTAACGCTCCAACGACGCGATATTACCGTTTTAGTTAAACATGAAGCGTGAAACCTGTCTACTGGAACTGGAACGGTGCGAGTCGGTTTGTTAGACAACAAGACAACGCAGATTAGAAAGCTTTCGTTGAATAATAGCAAGTAAATAAATGTCAATGATGAGCCACTCGCAGGACATGATTAATACGCCGGAAATAACGGAGCTAGTGAGACTTCTTCGCCAGAATGGCGACAAGATCTTGAGTGCCTCTAGCAAGCTCTCCCTGTCGACGAAACAGTTGCGTAGTCTCAATGAGGCGTTCCTGCTGATAGTATCGGAATCTGAAGATTTGGACTCTTCATTTCACGTGTGTAACAGCTCCAAAGTAGATGTGTTCCGTGACGTCAAGTTCCTACATGATTTTGTACAGAAGACTATAGGTCTGAAAGTGACGCATTGTTCTTCCGACGTCCAAGTTACTATCGACATCTCCAAGTTTAGACATTTAAAGTATTTGGAGCTAAAACAGGTACCCGTCGAATTATTGAAGGGATTACAGAGCGTCAGAGGTCAGCTGGAAAGTATCGTGTGCGCTGGTAGAAAAGGTGTATCCACAATTTATCAATTACTAGGTAACGTTTAAATGTACAAAGCAACATTCAGCAGCAGAGGGAAAGGGGGGGTTCACTGCGTAACGGTGACGTATAAATTACACTTTTATCCGCGTACATAATTATGTTGTATATTACATTGTTATCGAGTACTGTCTCAAGTATTGTTTTTATTTACAGCTGCGTGTGGAGGCGACGCTGGAGTCGGTTTTGTATGGGCATCCTTGAAACACTTGGTATTGCCTCATAACGCTCTCGAATGCCTGGATGAATCGTTGGAATTGACACCTTGGCTTCAGATATTGGATTTGAGTCATAATATGATAACTAATGCTAAGGAAATATCTTGCTTATCAAATCTGAGATATGTGAATCTGGGCTACAACAAATTAGAACAAGTACCTACGTTCAATAAGGCAGTGTTGCATTCGTTACAAGTGTTGGTGTTGAAAAACAATTATATTGACAATTTAAGCGGTTGGTTATTATTGCAACAACAACTCTATCTCTTTTAGGCATTTTAAATATCTAGTTAAACATTTGTTTATCAACACTGCGCGGACAATGTGTTTTTGGAGCACTCCTACCCAGACACCTCGAGACCTTTGTGTTTAAGGGGTGGAAAGTACTCGTTTTACAAACAATCTATAAAAATTCATGCATCATCTTTCAGGTTTTAGCAAGTGATTTCTATACTCGCGTAGGTTGGAATTGTTGCTTTTTTTCCAAGTGTTGAAACGTCAGGAGAAAACTGTAAATCACTGAAAAATTGACTGTGCCTCGAAGGGTTCGCGCGGTGTCCGCGCAGGGTTAAATATAAATCAGCGCGTGTGCGAATGTGTGTGTAAAATTAAAAAGGTTTGAAAAAAAGAGAGAGATTAAAAACGCTTTACATAAATACAAATAATTTACCGTTCAAAATATACGTTTATAGTGAAATTGAATGATTGTGAGGCACATGCGCGTTTGCAAATACACAAATACACATAGATGACGCGCGCGCGTGTTTTGTGCACGTGTACCTACACATACATGTTTTATGTACCTACATATATGATTAATAATTTAACAAATTCTTGCAATTACCAATTTGTACGACAGGTCTTGGAGGCTTGGAATGTCTGACAGAGTTGGACTTGTCGTACAACTGTTTAACGGAGCATTCGGTTCTCTGGCCATTGCGAAAAATGTCTACCCTGTTGTGGTTATCCTTGGAGGGAAATCCTTTGTCGTATCATCTAAAACATCGGATACTGACCATAAAATATTTGCATCCAAGTTTATCGGACAGCAAGGTATCCCCGCGCATCAAGTATTACATGTTGAAAATTATCAAGTGTGAAACACACTGACGCTGCTGATACACGGATGATAATATGACACAGATTTGACTAAATTCTCACAGTTTGTTTTAGATCATCTGCCACTTTCGAATTCGGAGAAAACGCTAGTAGCGGAAAATCGAATCTTTGCAATATCCACGATTCAATCCACATCTCTGACCAGCTCGATATCTACGCACGTTGATACACGTGAATTCGACCAAGACGGATTAGATCGTCGAACGATATCGTTACCTGAAAATCTAGAAAAGAGCGTAACGAGGAATAAAAGGAGGTCGAACGTTAAAGAAGCCATCATTGATGAGATTGATCAGGAGAGGGGAGAATTTAAAAAACTGCCCGACGTGGTGGCATCTTCTCATTTGGGTAAGGATTTTTTTAATAGATGAGAGAGATGTTACAACAGTGAAATATAATGTTGTAAAATTTGACGACAGTCGTATTATACCGTGTAATAATCGGTGGTGTGTAGCACTAGCGCAATATACATACATTTCCTTCTTGCAATGTTTTATCGACTTGGTCCATTTTTTTTCCAAGAGTCATCAAAGGATTATTTGGAGACGAAAAAGCGTATCTTGGATCTACGAGAAAAATTTGGCGAGATTAATTGGCTGAGCAGTCACGCGGGAACTTTTGTCCAGGATATTATGGGTCTTTGTTCCGCCTCGCAAACATCAGAATCACAAATATCCAAGATACAGACTTGGGCTGATATTAATACAGCGTCGTCTCTTCACGATACTCTGATTCACGCGATGGATAATGGAGAATCTTCCGATGAATCCGAGTCGCGGGAAATCACCGAATACGCGCAAGACGATAAAGAGATTTCTCAGAGTGAGACAGAGTTGGACAATCTTCCGAGGACGCACGCTGCTACTATAACCGAATATGATCCTAATGAAGGTAAACCTTGAGTGAAATATATTAAATAATACATCAACCGTGTGTCGCGTCAAGTCTGAATTTTTTTTATTTGTAGAAGCTGGAGATTTGTATATCGTTCAGAAAAAAAAGAACGAGAGTGAGCTGGAGAATGTATTCCTGGTGATAACTTGCGAGTAAGTGACTGTTTCGCCACACGTACGATTGTAGCACAATTGCAATTTTTTAGATTCAAACGTTTCAAATTACTTGAAAATAAGAGAAAACAACCAAGATTACAGATTACTTTTTCAAAATAGTGTCTTGGACATGATTTTATTATTACATAAAAAATAAACATTTATATCGCAACATTTGCAGAGATATTAAAGAAAGAGATGCGATTACGGGAAAAGTCAAGTTTTGTTGGTCGACGAATTCTGTATTGTCTTGCGTCTTGGGCAGGAGCGAACCACCTACGGTTGACATTATATTTGACACTAGTAGGAAAGATAGGGAGAACCGACGATACTTTGCGCAACCGGAAGATGCAAAGGTACTGAGAAACGCTTGTAAAGATTTTGTATTGTTTACAATAGTTTACGATCCTTTTTTAGAAAATTGTGACAACAATTGGCGAGCAAATCGAGATACGGCCGATATTGCTCAAGGTTTTCAAGTGCATGAAATGCTCGACGCAATTCTCGCAGGACCCGGAATTATACAAGTTCTCTGTTGTATCGCAAACAGGTTTGTTTTACAATGAGATGGCGTACTTTTGGAGACAATTGTGCGAGTGTAGAGTTTTTTTTAGGTGCGAAACAACTCAAATGCCCTACCTGCGACAGCAGCTTGGTCATCGAAATAGAGACTCCGTCTAACGTAGATACTCAAGTTGCAAAGAATCAGCTAATGGAGAATCCAACGAGGCTCAACCTGGCACATTCCGAGTCATTCTCCAGTATCGGTAAGTCTCTCTCTCTCTCTCTCTCTCTCCAAGTATACCGTCCAAGGATACCGTCACGTTCTGTCAGCATGTCAAGATTCTATAGACGAAAGCGAATTTATAAAAATATGCACAAGCTGTATAAATTCTCGATGCAGCGTTCCAAAAAGAATTGCAACGTTGCATCAAGACGTTGTTACCGCCAAGTCGAGTTTAATTAATTTATTAATTTTCAATTTCTACGAAACAATTATTGCCAAGTCAGAACGAACAAGATTTAAATCATTAAATAGAAGAATAACGGTGAAAAATGTTACAACTTTTAAATCGTCCGAAAAGTAAAGCTGCCAAATGTACGTTTAAATTTTTTTATTGTTCTTGTCTTTAAATTGTGAATCACTATGTACAGTTTGTGCAAAACAATTAATTGTGTTCAAGTTCAAGCCTGATGATTACTCAACTCCAACTAAAAAAAGTGAATTAAATCCTTCTTAGCCGATTGATCGACTAAATAATGGCGAATGTATTCAAATGATAACTGATGTGTTGATATTAATATGTATATTATATGCGTACTGATTGACGCGTGCGCGCGCGTTTCATCACATTTAATGAAAACTGTAACATGCTGTAACATACTAATACCGGTGCAGGTGGAATGGAGGGTGGAGCTAAATCCGTCACCACTTCTCTGGTGCACTCCGACTCTCACACCCAAGCTCAAGTCTGCTGTAAGCTTCAGCCACAATAATTTACGTTACAGCTTTTCCCTATTTTTGCTCCTTTTGCCTTTCCTCTCTTCTCCTCTTCTTCCTTGTTCACTTTCTCTCCATGTTCCCTGTCAACCCTGTCAGCCGCTGCAAGTTGACAATTGTCTTTCGTGTCTTTTAATTTAAAGTAAAAAAATAAAAACAGAATTTTAGCCTTAAGAGAGAAAAACTTGCGCGGCTGATGGGTTTAAATCTCTCTCTCTCTCTTTACGCGTTAAAAAATTCAGACATTTACATCTTGGTGATAATTTAGCGTCAACTCCCTCACTCCTTTTCTTTTTTGATGCTGCAAGTACAAGCGCCTATAATTTCTCCAATTTTTATTTCTGTAAGCGCGACGTGATGTATTTATTAAATAGAAATTCACATATTACATCTATTAAGATTTCTTTGATTTATTCTTCTCTTTCTCAATTTTCAGAAAATATAACGATAAAATATTACTTGTCTCTTTATCTAAATTGATACTCTCTCTCTCTCTCTCTCTCATCGTCAGGTTCAGCGACAAGTTTAGAAGAGTCGAGGGAGTCAACACCGTCTACAAATGTCCCGACGAAGAAATATGAGAGTGACATAGAGATACTCAGTAATCCAAGCCAGAGCAGCATCGAAGTTTTAGATGAAACGCTAAAGTTAGTCCGCTGGTTGCTTGTACAGTTGTTGATCGTTTATAGTGATAGTTGTAGTATATATACGATACTTGATATCTTGTATACGGGTCAGCTGCTTCACGAGCGCGTTAAAAAACCTGTTGGATAAAACTAGAATATTTTATAAAATAGAGTTTTGTACGAAAAAGAGGAGAGAAACATATATGTATATATAGACACACATGATCTCACTCGTTATATTGTTTCGCTGATATTTCAACCGTGATATCCGTTGGTGCAGGGCAAATGTTACACCAAATCGAAAACGATCGACGGAGGAAAAGCGTGCCACGATGGCTCCTTCTTTAATAACAATACCAGATGCAACGCCAGTCATGACAGGCCTGACGGAAAGTAGTTCTTCGGGTTCGTATCCTTTGTCTTTTACCCCCCTCCAAGTTCAAAACAACTAAAATCGTTTACAGGTTCATTAACAGACAGCATATGCACGACATATGAAAATAAAATGGTTAAATCAACGATCATCGACTACAAGTCCCATAGTAGCGATGGTGAGAAAGAAAATGCGTTTGCTCCTATGACAAGCTTGACGTCAATGCTAGGAGGTAAAGTTAACAAACTCCGAGATATGCTATTGCTTGACACACACACACTATTAAAAACGTTTAGTTATGAATAAAGAAAATGAGCGAGTACTTTTTCTCCGCTTGAAGCATCACTTTTTCATTTTGACCGATACAACCAACTTGAATTGTGTTTTATCATTTATCGTCAGTTGTGTTTATTTTTCATCAACATCTTTATTTGTATTTCTGTTTTTTTTTTTCCAGGCTTGCTACAGAGCATCAAGGTCGGCAGCAAAACCTTGAAGGGTGAAGAGACGTCAAACTTTTTTGGCAGTACCGTGCAATATTCGTATACTGATTTTAGCAGCGTAGATCATAGAATTAAACTGCACATTATTCTAAATGTATTCGAGCATGAGAACGAAGAACTCGTACTTGTTCTCAAGGTATCTGGTTTGAGAAGCAAATTATAAATAGAAATATACAATTGATTTATCGTCTTTCACGTCTTTCTCATCTGTATAGGCAGAAATTTTGATGCATTCTATGCAAGAGACGTTTCCCGGATGCCTAGTATTGTCCACGTCCAAGGTTTACGTTCTCAGGATCGATGAGCCGGAAGGGTAAGCTCGCGACTACTTGTGCATCTCGAATGTCGTAAAACTTTTAAGGAAAATTCAAACTTGGATTTTCAACGCTCCATGTATCTTTGTGAACAAGGTTTATTCCAAAATGTTTTCTCAACTCTAGTCAACTTGAGATTAATTGAATTAAACAACATGTTTTTACGTACAAATTTTATCCTACTCCAATGTTGGTTATTCGCGAGAAAAGCCCCTTGATTTTAATCGCTGAGAGCGAAAGAAAAAAAAAGAGAGAAATTTGTAACAGGGAAGATCCGCAGCGTTGGCTACACAAGCAAGTCAGTTGGACGACCGACAGATTAAGATCTTTCGTGCCGCTACCGTTCAAGCAAGGTGTTTCGATCGAGTTACAACAATCTGGTAAAACCGGTGAGGAGCATCTGGCCATCACCCTGCTCTGTTTCCTGCAAGATTTCCAGAGAACGTCAAATTTTTTATTTTATATCACAGGTAAAAAAAGAATCTTTCCGTGTTCCGATGAGATTTATTAATCGTGAGAATTTTGTCTCGGAATCATGCCGCGACAATGATATGTATAAATACATATATCTGACGGTGAACTTGCTTCACTTTTCCGCTCAAGATGCGTTTCTGTCGATAGATTTGCAGTTGCCTGCGAGCTGCGAAGTGGAATTCTCTATTCCAGAGCGTTACAGCATTTTGATGCACAATGTACTAAAGAATACTGCCAACTATCAGACTGGGGACACCGTACGATTACTGGCAATCTTTTCCTCCGCGATCCTGAAAGGTCAAAACCAAGTCACTACCAAGCTGAAACTGTCCGGATTGATACTGACGGGTGTGACATTGGTCGTACTGAAGGACGACGTTCGATGGCTCATACCAGGCAGCGATCAAGTGCCTTCGGTCGCTAGGGAACAAGCTATGAGCAATTTGATTGGGATAGTTGGTATTTTTCGATAATTTCCATTAGTTGTAGCTTGGAAAGAGTCGCGCGCCGCAACGTGCGGTGCACAACAAAAGTGCGTTATACACGAGATACACGCCTCGCGAGTTTAGATGCACGCTTCAATCGTGTCGCGCATTTATTCTAGTGCAATAATTTCAGGAACATTGCGACACTTGGTTGACTTTGAATTTCTTGGACGAGATTGCGGGTCTCGAGGAAAACTGGACCTTGAAATTTGTCTCTCCTGGTGCTGTCGAGGCTGTAATAAGTTCTATTCAGCCACCGTGGGAAGAATTATTCTCGATACCTCTGCAAATAACGACACGCGTAACACGGGATAATGCGGAGAAAGCTTAAACACGCGCAAAACGAATCTCTAGTGAGTGGTTTCTACATTAATCTCTCGATCGACTCTTTCTTGTCTTGTATTTAGAAAATCCTAAAGACTAATTATAAGAGCGCGGCGTCTACCAAGTCAAGGACACACACGTCAATGTGTTGCGAGAGATTGGTTTTATCAAAATTGAGAAATCCAGCTATACGATAATTAAAAATGCAATATATTAAATTTAAAGAAAAACACGGCTACTTGAGGTGTTTTATATTCAAGATGCCATTTTAACAAATGTGTCGTTTTCTTTTTGCTTTCTTTTTACACAATTCCAATGTTTTATAACGTACAACATTGAATTAATTAGAATATCGAGACATTTGTGTGGTTTGTGGTAGACCTGTTGCTCTGTGTGAGACTCGAGTAGATTTTGCACCGTCTGTAAAGACGCAAAGACGCATATATGCAGCTCGACGATACAAAGGAATGATTCTCGATGAGAGAACCTGAAAAGATTCAGCATTCGAGAAAAATTCCTGGTAAAAGAAAAGATTGGCAAGACTATCTCGACACTATCTCGCTAGAGTATCAAATGTCAAGTTCTCAATAGTGTGTTACTAGGCGACTCTTAATTGTAAATATATACTTGCGGGTGAATTACCTTCGTACTGACTTTTGAGCCAAAGTTTCTTCAACATGTTACGTGCATGCGGCACGTAATAGCTTTTGTATAAAATTTCTCACGATTGTACATTAAGCTGGAAATCTAGTTGTTAATTAGTTCTGATTATAAATGTCCGACTGTGATATGTATATTTGGAGCTTTACAATAAATGCAAGACTCAGGTATTTTATTGTAGATATTTATATATCGCGAGGATATTGTAATTTATATTTTGTAACAAAGCATATAAATAAATATTGTTACGCCCGCGCTGATCACTAAATGCCTTTTCAACTCTTTGTCTCCATCATCTGATTATTATCGCGCGCGACCTATATGATTCGTCGAAAGAAGAATGTAAAAGTGTCCCACTTGATACATTTTAAGCATTATTGTAATGGAAGAAGCATCTTGGTATTACTTTTGTACTGCGAGACGCGTCTGTAACTTGAAAGATCACGACATATGCAGCTGCTGATGAGTGCTTTCCATTTACTGACACAAATCGACACACGAGTGTCGTTCTGTCTCTGTTATTTATATTGAATGCCAAGAAAGATGCAACGACACTTGTGTGTCGATTTGTGTGTCACTCACACATGGAAAGCACCTATAATGATATATGTACTGCTGCAAATTATTTAACAAGTCACAGTCATTCGCGATGTCTTACGCACACGACTAGTTTAATTAAACTTGTTACATTTCAGTCAATCATTCGTCAAAAGTGCCGAACGTGTCTCTTGCCCTACATACGTCAATTAATACATGTTGTACAGAGTGTAAGCAGTTTTACCGTTGGGCATTGTAAAAAGGTAATCAATGTGCGTAGGCTAACCAAGACCGATAAAAAGATAAAAAGTAGGAAAACCATCATCTTTTAACGTACATGATATATGGATCGTATAATTTTTACGCAAAAAGAATTCAGAGATGTATATCCTGCAAGTTGAGTATCTCCGGCATGCATGGCTAATTCTCGTCCTTGTATCGCGTAATGGCATCAATGGTTTCGGATACAGTAAGAAAGGTACGACTCGATACAGTATGGAATATAGAATCGTAAGTCTTTTCTATCCTTCTTCCCCTTGTTTCTTCTTTACTTGATTAGCAGATAAATCTAAATCGGAAATACAGAGAAAAACACACGTCGGGATGATTATAAATCCAAGATTACTCACGAGTGGTGAACCAACTTGTGAGAACCAACGATATACTTGCGTACACGTAGTATATGTATATATGTAGACCGAGAAATAATCGTAGTTTTACGAGATTCTATACAATTATTCATATTCAACTGTGAATGATTGATCAATGATACAAACATATATAAATAGCAGCCTTATCTTATATATTTAATAAAGAAGAGAAAATTTTTATTCCCAAGTACTTAATATTTTAGAGCAACATTTGTGGCCGCAAAAGTACGAATTGTGCGCAGGAAAGCTACAATCACCGGTGGCTATATCCACCTCAAAAGCGATCGCTTTACCGCTTCCGGCTCTCGAGATGGTCGGTTATCACGATTTTCTTCCTACGCCGCAAATATTGATGAATAATGGAAAAACCGGTATAAATATATTCCTGATTCATATACATGATTTTCGATCGACTATCTGAAGAAGAAGAAGAAGAAGAAGTCTTCTCTGAGAGAATAGCCCGTCTCTTTTTTTTTTTTTTCTAGTTAAACTTGTTACAGACAAGAATGCGATACATGGAAGATTACCGTATATATTCGGTGCTATACTGCAACGGAATCAACAATATGAAATGGAAGAATTGCATTTTCACTGGGGCATAAAAAATAACAGGGGTGCTGAGCATGTGTTGAACGGTGTAAGGTAACCATCATATTTATTTGCTCGAAACGAAATGATAAGGAATGAATTAAATAATATAGCGATGAAAGATTAATGACCATAGATATCCAATGGAAATGCATATTGTACATCGTAATATGGCATATTCCAATTTTTCGCATGCGCTGCGGCACGAGGACGGTGTGGTAGTAGTGGCTACTCTCTTCCAGGTGACTTGCCAAGTCTATATCAAAAAGTCTCATTAATTCCCAAGATTTAAAGCGAGAGCTCAAGTTCTGCGTCTAAATTACGTGCTTTCACAGTTGCAAGATGAGGACAATGAGCTCGTTCGATCTCTCATAAGCGAGTTACCAGATGTGCAATGGGCACATACGAAACTGTCGGTCAACATATCTCTCGCTCTGACATTCCTGATACCGTCCAATACCGATATCTTTTATACGTACAAGGGATCTCTCACGACTCCGCCTTGTAGCGAAGTAGTCACCTGGATAATTTTCGCCGTTCCAGTCCCGATATCTTTCCGTCAGGTATGTTTTATTACGAGTATGCAGCGTTCCTCTTTTCTTGAAAACAAATTTCAACAGTACAAACGAAAACGCAAAATCATTTTTTTACCTTGTTGATAAAAAGACCTATCCTAGTCTCGCATACTGCCTGTATCGCATTTGTGTGCGTGTGCGTGTGTGTAGTAACAAAACCTATTTATATATATCTCTGTCTTATCGTAGATGAACACGTTTCGGAAACTCTCAAACGGCGAGGAAATATTAGGCGATAATTTCAGACTGTTGCAAGATATCGGTCAACGCAAGATATATACCAGAAGATTGGACCCGTCACTCTGGACAAAAGATATCAAGCGCGATGATTCGCGATTAAAATTTGCAAACTTGAGTTGGTTTTGGTCATGACGCGATAATCGATACTCGGTAATTTCTACTCTTTTGTTTATCAACTTGTACTTGTATAAAAAACTGAAAAGTTTGCTGCTGCGAAACTCTTTATTCATCTTTCTACATCATTCATCGTTCCGCGATTATTCGAGTTCAATCACAAGATAGAGAGAGAGAGAAAGAGCCCTCTTCAAGTGATGCAAAGTGATGTTCTTAATTACATCCTATTAATTTTATTTATCGTACAATTCATATCAAGGTACAGATCATTAATCATTCATCATTTACCAAGACTCATTAGAGCTCACGCATGAAGCTTTTTGCATGCCGATACTCCTAATTGGGCGATGACGAGCCACGCTAATAGAGAAATAGCATTCTCGTGCTGGCATGGCCAACTCAAAAGATTCTCGATCGGCCATAGTATATCCTCCGAAAGAACGATAACTGGCTCGTTTTTATACATGTAGAACAACCACAAGATTAACGTACCCTGAAAACGTTATAGAGCTCGATAGAAATCGCAAAGAGGATACGAGAATCGACGTGAAATGTACGTGTCACAGACTATCCTTTTAGTTTATATGGTATCGCGCAAAAGCAAATTTATCTTAATGTATGATGATTTCTCGCTTTTAATTTTGTAATCCAATTAAACTAGGATGAAAGACTCGCTCAAGCGAGCAGTCTACTTACGCTCAATGCACGAAAGCTATAAATTAATAACATCTGAAGTTTCAATCGTCGATTCAGTCGTCGATTCACTGAAAGAAAGAAAAAATGATTGCACAAATGTAGAGATACGTACAAAATTACGTGTCTAGCGATAACAATAATAATAATAATAAACCATCTTGCATCAATTATATCGCGCAATCTTTATTCTATGAAAAATAAATTTCTCGCAATCTAATCTATTCCATCCATCTAAATACAACTAAAATGAAGAAATGTTCCGACTAACTGTGACTCTACACACCCAGCCCAAACCCCTCTAAATCTAGAAACATTAAGGTCGGGGAGTATATTCCTTCTTTTACTTGATGGGACATGAAGGGTGCGTTCCGTTTCACGTATGATACGCATAATGCATCACTTGTACTTGTTGTTGGCCGAACGTTAGAGAAGGTCAAGTAATGAATGCATTACGCGCGAAATCACGAGTGAAACGAAAACACACCGAAAGGGAAATTTTTCGAAACTCACCGTTATCTTTCAGGATACTTTCCACATGATTGTACTGGCGTTGGAGCTTGGCGTACTTGGCAAACTCATCCACCATGGAGAGTCCTGCCATATCTTCTTTCAAATTGCTCAGCTCTTTTCGCAGCTCAATGTCATGTTTCTTTTGCGCCAACACACGTGATGAAATCTATATTTTATAACACATACACACACACACACACACAACAGGATGCTACAAGCACAAACTTTAGAGCAATAGAACGATAACTTTTGATACATCTCGATTTGAGGAGACTTGAATTTGAATATCGCTGCATTTACAACGCAACGCAAATATAAACGCAAACACAATTTTCTATTCAATTTTAGCATAAATCTTTAGAGGACTTGCAAATGAAAGGCGACTGTCATTGCAGGTTTATGATCTTTTGTTCTGTTTGAATTTCAATTAAAATTTAATCAAGGAAACCACCTAACCTAACCTCTTACTAAAAATTGAAAATATTACCACTATAAATATAGATTTTTCAGAAATACTTACAAATCTAATCAGAAACGGCGCAATGTTATGTAAAACGCAACTGAGAGTGGATACCACGAGTAAATCCATGTGCGCGACGTAAAAGATAACCTCTATATTCGCAAAACTATTTTCTCAACTTGTTCGACTCGTTCTTGGATTTCGTTTGCGTGTAACTTTAACAAGACTCGATTCGGCATATTTCTCTCTTCATCGCGCAGATTCGCAGATCAACAAATCCGACGCCAAGGTGAAAAGTAGGTATCGCGACCGCGTTATACTTGTCTACATGTAAAACGCACAGATGACTGGGAGATAACAGATGACAGATCACAGATGTCATGTCCTATACGAGGAGTGGGAGGAGGAACGTCCCGTTTTTGACCTATGGTTTGTGACCACGTTGCGATTGACCACAGCCATTCACAGCCCCCGGTGCCTCGAGTTTTTCCTCTGGACCAGCCAATCAGATATTTTTATTTTAAATCGACGCGGTCAATTGAATCCAAAATATCTGATTGGCTGATTCAGTGGAAGAAAACTCCAGGCACCGAGGGCTCTGCAGTCAGCTGGCGGTCAATCGCCACGTGGGGTCAAACCGTCACACGGGACGGCGGACGCTCCCTCACTCGAATCGAGTCAATCGAGCCACTTGCCGAGATACGGACGACTTTTCGTTCGATTCGAGTAACATCTCTCAGCAAATAGTACATGTATGCTGCACATTGTGGTAGAAAAGAAAGATCAAGGACGTTTTAACGTACATGTATTCAAGGTAAAAGATTTTTGTAAGAGGACTCGAGTCATCTCTTACAGCTCTATACAGCTACGGACATTCCAAGTTGAGCCTCTCAAGGAGTGAGCCGTTTGGGATCGCGTGGAAACATGGACACTTTACGAATGTTGTCCAGGCCGAGATAGAGCATCACTACGCGTTCCATGCCTATGCCACCACCAGCGTGTGGCGGGCAACCATATCTGAAGGCATCGATGTACGACTTGATTTTCTCGATATCTGAAACAAAAACCGACTTGGTTGTTGCTCGAATAATTTCTGAAATTTTCTCTCAAGACTAGGAAAGGAATATGTGTGTGCGATCAATGCGCCGAGGCCAAGTGGCCGAGTTTTTTCAACGTATGTACAGAGAAAAAGTGGGTGGAATAGGAAAGGAGTAGGAAAGATGAAAATCGAAAAACAACTAAATATGAAAAACAGTTTACAAAAGGGTATCGATTTCAGTCTAATTTCAGATAAAGATCTCTTGAAATTTTGAATGCTCGCAACAATGAACGAGAATTCTCGTGCGCAAACATTTCGCTCACCAATTCCATGATGCTTGGCGCGTTCGGTAAGAAAATCCGGATCGTGAATACGTTGCGCGCCAGATATGATTTCCTCACCTCGCATAAACATGTCGTACGAATTGGACACTTTCTACAACGCAAGATTAACAGTTGTTTAAAACGAGAAAAAATACTGTGCGATTTTATATGCGCGCAATGTAGGAATACTTGACTTACAGGGTTATTTGGATCCGGCATGGTATAGAAAGGTCTTACGGCAAGAGGATACTTGTCCAATATGTAAAAGTCTGTATCGTACTGGAAAAAAAAAATAGTAAAACACACATTTGTATAACGCAACTTGCAATATGAAAAGAAGAGATACCACGAGATAAATTGCCACGTAAATCCGAATCGAATCGCTACACCGAAGAATTAAAAGTAATCGCGATAAATTATAATCCGAGTTTATTACATTTTTTTCCAAGTCACGCTCAACTTGAACCGCTCGACGGGATTTTATATTTTTGCCTTTCCAGTGCCTATTCGTTTCTCAATTGTTGAGCTCGGTTCATTTTCTAAAATTGTCTAAAATTGTCTTACTTTGCTCTTGACGAGTTTTCCCAAGAGTTTTTCATCCGGCGTCGACAAATCATCCTCTTCTCCCAAGATCACGCCCGCTTCTGCCAATAATTCGATCGCCTGTGGGTACTCCAATCTCAAGGCCGGTTCGAGAAACTTGAAAGGCTCCACTGGATACTGTTGACTGACTGCCGTTATATCGTCTGCATAACTGTTGAATCCCCACCAAGTAAATTAATAATGTAAATTGCGAAAATTCGTAAATAGATGGATGGGTAGGTATCGAGAACGAAAGAATAATATACGCATAACTAACTTATCGCGCAAGCCTTTAAACAGCTCGGTGAACATCTGTCCGATGGTGTCTATCACTTCGTGATAGTGATACTTGAAAGCCATCTCCAGATCAAGGCCTACAAATTCTGTCAAATGTCTGTGCGTATTGGAATCTTCCGCTCTGAAAACTAATCGCGACATTCTCAGCACGTATTGTTAAAGGTATCATATTTGTGAAGAAGAATATCGAATATCCTCTAAAGCTTAATTCCTTGAGACCGGGAAAACTCTTTCCCTCTCTCTCAACACTTGGCCTCTGGTCACCTATTCTGGTGACCCTATAAAGTGGCAAGAAAACGCAATTGTTTTCGCACGAGAACCAATGTCGAAACGACATTGTTCGTTTGTGCATGTTCTATTGGAATAAAAGTGGAGAGAAAAGTCAAGCATCTCGAGGGACCCCCGTTTGGTACCGATGAATTAAAAAGTATAGAGGATAAGAAAGTCTTCTTCCCACTGTGCGTAGTATTCGCGCTGTTGAAACAATTTGCCTTTATGTATTTCGAATCAAGCTAGTCGCTTAGCGTTCAAGCTATTTTACAATAGCGTTTGCGCTATTGTAGAATGGCCTTTAGTCGCACCTATCGATAACCTGAAAAACTTGCGCATTCTAATAACGCATTTCAGGTAACGTTCAACGAAACAGCAATTTCTATTTTTATCAAACACGATATACCTGCTCCAACGGTGAAAACTTTGTCAAAATCTGCGGCAATTGCCATCTGCTTGTACAATTGTGGTGATTGAGCCAAGTAAGCATTGCCTTTGAAGTAAGATACCGTAAACACGTTCGCCCCACCCTCACTGGCTGCGGAAATGATTTTGGGAGTATGGATCTCAACGAAACCCTGCGAAAAGAATAACCGAAAGAAAAGAGAGGTTTCGGCGAAAATCAAAACGTCATTAGGCTCACCTTCTTTGTCAGAATGTCCCTAAAGAGCTTGCAAACACCGGCTTCGACCTTGAAAATCGCTTGATTGGCCGGAGTACGTAGATCCAAAACTCTATTATCCAGTCTGGTATCCTGATTCACTCGCACGTTGAGTGCCGTCTCGTCCGCCTCGCCAACGGGTCTCGCGGCGTCTTCTATTTGCAAAGGAAGTTGCGGCTTGGCGGCACTTACCACAAATATTTCTTTCAAATGAACCTCAACGTCGTTTTGCGAACACGATTCAATTTTCGAGGGCACAGGCATCACCACGGCACAAACATCGATTATGGACTCTCTCGTAACGCTAAGTGAGACGAAACGCCACGTTAATATATGTATATAGCGCTTAATATTCCGCGATCAATTTTACGCAAATCTTTAAGCAGATTTTACTTGGATATAAATTTAATCATTTGTTTGCTGATTTCTTCATTCACGGCAGCTAGTCCTTGTACGGTGTACGATTGTTGTCTCAACACGATAAAGCATTGCTTGCCTGTAAGAAAAAAGAGAGAGAGAGAGAGAGAGAGAGAGAGAGAGAGAGAGAGAGAGAGAGAGAGAGAGAGAGAGAGAGACGTGAGATTCAAGTTTTATTTGTACAAACTACAATTAGTCAGTTTTCTATCAAGCAACATTATTATTTACCTTACCTTTTGCACGACTAGTGTGTAAGCGACCTCTCAGCCAAACCGTCTGATTCTCTAGATTTTTATTCAGATTCTTAATCTCCGTAAACTTTCTGTCCTCAAATCTTTCCTTACTCTGAATCATATCCATCTGCCCGTACTTTCCCACAGACACATCCTCGGTTTCATTTGTAGATTCTCGCTGGGAATCCTGGAAACATGGTACCAAAGGCAATATTTTCCATTTACTTTACCGATTTACTTTATCGATTTATAGACTGAATCCATTATATACGTATGTACATATAGCAAGTACATTTATTTCAAACAACTTAAGCGACACTTTAGAATTACATGTATTTGATTGGCGGATAAACTTGATTTTTCCTAGTAAATATTTATTGTAGAACTTACAGACTGAACTTTTCTTTCTGCCTTTTTCACCGCTTTCTGTAGCTCCTTCTGCTGCTTCTTGAGCGCTTTCTTAGACATCTCTTCTCTTTATAAGATAAAGACACAAATTTTATTCTGATATTATTTGGAGTAATCATAATATCGATGCTAACAAAACGATATAATTATGAAATTAAACTATAGCTGAGCGACGTGAATAAACTTGTTCTCAATTAATATTAACTGTAAATATCAGTTTCCATCTATAAAATGCAAAGATGATCGACATGGTCTGCAATTGAGAAAATTAAACATTTGCTTTGAAACCTATTTTTATCTGTAAAACAACTACTCTAGTAAGAATTAATATTTGTCTAAATTATGCAGAAATAAATCAGTTTGCGAGCTATACAGATAAGACTGAATCGGTACCCTGTTGGAGGACACTCGACTGGCTTGTCTTCACCCATCTGTAAAAGATGAAACATGGATGATAACATGGATTGCATCATCCTAGCGGTATACTGGCGATACTCGCGAGCGAGACACACAGCCCGACGTGTGTAATCAACAGTTTGTCTTGTATATTTTTATTTAAAATAGATGTAAATACATATATTATTGTTGGAGCATATCTTTGTGTAACATATGCTAACGGTAAAAAAGTTGCATATTGAAATAATGTCAACTTGTGCGAAAATTAAAAATATATAGAATGTCAAAATAAATATCAATTACTATTAATAATGTTTATTAATGTAATATAAAATAAGAATTGATCATAAAATTATACTGTTATATATTGTAAATAATAATAAAAACATGTCTGATATATGGTCGTGGATAACCTAAATTATTTACAAGTACTTGCTTTCGATATAATTCTTCTTCTTTTCCTTCTTCTTCTTCGTTGTTAACGTTAAGATTGCCCCGATCCTCTCTTTCAGCGGTATGTTCACTTAACCCTTTTTTGTGGTTCAAGCCGATCCGCACTGCGCATCATCATTTTTTTTTTTTTGGGGGGGGGGGGTGGGGCGGAGGAGACCAATCAGATAATTTTTGTGTGTGGCGTAGTGCAAAGTCGGGGTCACACGCCACAGACGCCAAGTGATTTTCGTATGTATACATATACGTTTGAGGTGGAATATTGGAAAATGTGTGACGCGCAGAAACGCTTTTGTATATTGGGAAATTTTTGGATAATTTTGTGAAGATTTTCCAAGCTGAAAACTGGGACCTGTTTCAACCACGGCGTTGATACGCCGATGATCCCCTCAAAAACATGGCGGAAAATTGGAATCCAATAGATCAAAGGTGCCGACAGAGAGTGACACTATACTGTGGATACTAGAGACCCTCAAGGGAGAGTCTGGAAAACGTCCGCCATTTTGCAGCAACTAGTAACTTTTATAGGAAATTTCGAAATAATGGCCGCGTTCAACAGACACAACTGGGGTGCGTTCCGTTTCTCGCATGATGCGCGCATAAACATAGTAAACGTCACGTATACTATAGATAAATGCGCGCATATGCGCGTTACGGAACGTGGCCCTGTTGAGTTTGTCTTATCAACATTCTGCGTTGATTGGTTGGTTCTAAAAGTAAGAGCCAATCACGTTCGACTGCTACTCAGCTGCTTGGTAACATCTAGTAATTTTGCTGCAAAATGGCTGCACCAATCAGGAAGTGAACGTTAGGTTTCCAGACTCTCCCTTGAGGGTCTCTAGTGGATACTATGTTTGTATTGTGCATCCAGCTTAAGGGATTTTAGGGCCGGTCTACACTGGTCTACACTGAATGTTGTAAGTCGTAAGTGCCCGTCTACAATAGGTGTTTTAAGCCCTAAGCTTTAGAAAATTGTTCAATCACAGTTAAATTTGAGAAGACTAATTGACTGTGATTGGTCAATTTCTTAGGGCTTAACTAAATCATAAGTATTGGCCAATCACAGTTCATTATTCTTCGATCGTAAGGAGAATAATGCTGGGTCTACAATGGGAGTCGCAAAGTCGTGAGTCGCAAGAATTGACCAATCACATTCGAATTTGAGGAGAATAATCGACTGTGATTGGTCAATTTCTTGCAACTTACAAACAACATCCATTGGCTGCGTTCAGCGGACCAAGCCGCTCAGAGTAGCAGTAGTAGCGGTCGAACGTGATTGGCTCTTACTTTTAGAACCAACCAATCAACGTAGCGTGTTGATAAGACGACACTCAACAGTTGTGTCTGCTGAACGCGGCCAATCACATTCAATTGCTACCTAGCGGCTTAGCTAGGGCTAGAGACCCTCAAGGGAGAGTCTGGAAAACGTCCGCCATTTTGCAGCAACTGGTAACTTTTATAGGAAATTTTGAAATAATGGCCGCGTTCAACAGACACAACTGTTGAGTTTGTCTTATCAACATTTTGCGTTGATTGGTTGGTTCTAAAAGTAAGAGCCAATCACGTTCGACTGCTACTCAGCTGCTTGGTAACATCTAGTAATTTTGCTGCAAAATGGCTGCACCAATCAGGAAGTGAACGTTAGGTTTCCAGACTCTCCCTTGAGGGTCTCTAGCTAGGGCTAGCAGAGAGGTTCGGCAAAACGCAGCCATTGTAGACCGGCCCTTAAGCCCGTATCAGACTACGGATTGGGATTGAGATTGGATTGAAATTTAATCAATCAAAATAAAGAAAACTGATCTCAGGTTTAGTAAACTTTGCTCTGATTGGTCAAATTTCAATCCAATCTCAATCCCAATCCGTAGTCTGATACAGGCTTTAGTAGTTTAGTGCTCAATGCTCATCCACTTTCAAATGGGATGATGCGTTCTGAAACTCGACCGGACGACCTTTCTATGTTTCTATCCTCATTTGTCCTCACACACATGACACATATGCATGTATGTATGTACGTACATACATACATATGTGCATACATATGCATACGTCACGCGTACGCGTGAGCGGTTTTTGTTTTTGTCTCGTCTGATTATTCGCGTGATTCAGCAACATTCAGCACGTTGATTATTTAATTGCCGTATAAGCATAAGCCAAGCCTCGACGTCGTACCGCGCAGTTGGAAGTTGGAAGTTGGAAGTATCCATTCGGGACACTCGGGACTTGGTGGGACTTGGGCAAGGCACGCGAATAGACCGGAATAGACGGAAATACATTCGCGAGATGACGACCAAGGCGACCAAGGCAATCTGTGTTCTTCAGCCAGGCCAGCAAGGAGGGGCTGTCAGAGGAACCGTGCATTTTGAACAAGCGGTAACGTCTGTTCCTTCCACGTTTCCTTCCTCGCCGCGCGAGTCTGGCACGTTCATCGAAATTTTCTCGCGTGATCTCGCTATATCTTTTCTCAAAAGATATCCGCTTATATTTCTCAAACCGCAGGCTTGAAAATTTTTCATCTAGCGTCTAGCGATACGATATGGCTTTTTGCTCGATATGATCCTTTATTTTATATATGAGAGTCATCGGGATCCTGCCTGAATCCTGAATCGTACCGCGATAGTTTTATATATTTTCTAGTAATCTACGTTGTCGAAACAACTTGTTTTCATACATACATACATACACACCCAATGTAATACGTGTTAACTTTTAAATCTCTAAAAACGTCACTTTACTCTGTTCGCACAGTAAGGACTCGATTTGCATTGCAGGACGGTCAAAGTGAGGTAAAGGTGACTGGACAAATTTCCGGCTTAAAGAAAGGCGAGCACGGTTTTCATATTCATGAATTTGGCGACAATACAAATGGTACGTTCAAGTTAATTTTAATGAGAATACCTAATGAGACGTCGGCGTCGCCGTATGCGACGGACGTAGCTCGGACATTAGACTTGAAAAAAAGTTGTTTTAAAATATATTTTAAAAATCTCCCTCACGCTCGTACGTTTTTCTCTACAGCGCAGACGCTTTGTACAACGTCAAACAGTGACAAAAGTTTCTACAACGTTACAAAAGTTGCGTGAACGTGTGCACAACTCGGTATCATTTTTATCAAACTTGTCTTATTTTTGACTTTGGTAAAGTTGATAACGAGCTACGTTGTGTGTGGAAAATGAATGTATGTGATATGGATATCTGCTTGCTTGTCGTAAACAGGTTCATGGGGACAGAGGATATCTATATATGTATATATATGATATTTTACATTTATTTCAGTTATAAATGTTTTACGAACTTTGAAGCAACGTTTGGTCGACGTTTCTTCCAAGTTTTTTAAATTTTTTTCTTCGTTGTTGCACGCTTTTTTTATGTCGTTTTACGTTATATCGCGCTTAAGTAGGTACGCGGTGTTTCACGACAACATGGCCGAGCGTACAACGTCGTTTCGTTGTTTAACTATTTTCAAGTACAAGTTATGAACGTAAACTACCTCTTGATGTTCTCCGGTTTTTTACAGGTTGCACGAGTGCGGGCCCTCATTTCAATCCATATAAAAAAGATCACGGTGGTCCGACGGACCAAGTGCGCCATGTTGGAGATTTAGGAAACGTGCGAACCGAGGATGATAAAAAAGATACGGGAATTAACATCACCGACAGTCAGATTCAACTCCACGGAGCGAACAGTATCATCGGACGAACTCTCGTGGTATATATTAGACTTGAGAGTCTCGTTGCGTTGTACTTTATACTTGGCCGTTGTAACCCACGAACGTTCTTCGTCTTTAGTCGTACTACGGATTTGTTAAAAATAAGTATGATATGCGCCGTTATTTAATACGTTGTAGGAGACGTACGTAGTTGATATATTATACGACATACTTGTAAGGTAACGGCTGATTCTGAGATGTGTATCAGTATGTGTATGTCTATGTTTACACGGTTACGTCATACATGGGTATACTTGCGTGTTAAGTGACACGTTTTCCATTAATATTGTCGCGCAGTCAAAGATTTTCTTACTTGTTTTTGCCTTTCTCTTTGTATTTGTCTCTTGTAAATAGATATGTTTATTCAGTTTCTTCAAATTTTAGGTCCATGCTGATCCCGATGATTTCGGCAAGGGTGGCCACGAGCTGTCAAAAACAACTGGCAACGCTGGCGATCGTCTTGCTTGTGGTGTTATTGGCATCGCAAAGTAAATGCGTATGCGTATACATGTTCGGTGCGGGGAGTTAATATTATATATGTATATTAGAGATATACTATTTTCTTACCACTTGGTTTTCAGCATGCAGTCATATCGTGCGAGTGCGTATTTTTTTTTGTTCTCTGCAATGTTACGTAATGTGATAAACGTTTGCACTTTTTTCTAAAAATAACGTTACGAAAGTGTTGCAACTAGGCGTTGCTTTTGTTGTTTATGGAACGCTAAATAAAGAAAGAATTAAAATATATATATATATATATACAGTTCTGAAACATTTCAATGTTTATAAATATGTAACGCTTGATCCTCGAGCCAGAATTTTACATGTATAATACGAACAAGTCTGTTAAGTGACTTGGTTCCATAATATTGGCGTCATAATGTCATAATATAACTACAGCACACTTTTACGGCAAGCGCGTATCTGGAAATGTCGTACGGTACTCCACATTCCGACGTGGTCCTAATTATAAATCTTATCTAACCTTATCATGGAACCGATGATAATACTTTGTCGATCGATGACGCATCTACAAATTGTACCGCAGGCATATAATATATCACGTTCGGCGCGTTGTCGCGATCGTAAGCTGTCGCGCAAGATTTCGGCAAATATGTTGCCGATAAACCGAGGAAACGAACCGAGGATTAGCGTCTTTGACACGTACCATGACGACAGCAGCTCTGAATTCGATGAAACTGAAGAAGAGAGGTATGTGTTTAGAGAATTAGAGCTTCCGATATACTAAAAATAAGTATATACGCGTAAAGATGATAATTGATAACTCGGCAAGAAAACGACGATACTCGGCAGATTCGTGTAGGAAAATTCATTGTCTTCTAGTAAATTCGACTAGGCACGCTAGTATGCGTACTACCGACGTCGCTGTTATACGTTTCTTTTTTAATGAGGGCGGGGGGATTTTTTACTTACTGTTAGTTTCACCTTTACATTTTTGTTTTGCTATCTGTTCTAAAATTACGGTATCTTGAGAGAGAGAGAGAGAGAGAGAATAATGATTCGCGTACGTGTATTTTTTATATAAAGTCACTACGTTGTTACAAAAAGACGAAGTATGAGAGATAGAGAGAAAGAGAGAGAGAGAGATGAGATAATAGTAAGCCAAATAGTGCTGCGTACTACTGAAGAATGAAAAGCTCGCGCGGACACAGAAAACATCATGCCTTTTAGTTCGCAGAAAGACGTTCCGCCGTGGGACGCGTTCGAATGTCTTCCTCCTCCACCAGAAAGTGGATCTATGCGAACGAACAAGTTTTTCGAGATCGTTATTTGGATCTTAAAGCTGTTCATTTATGGCGTGTTATTTACTATCGTTTTATGCAGCGGCATCGCGGCTAACGTAGCTGTTCTATTGGCCACCGCGCAGCTACGAAAGACGGAATCGTTGTTCTCCTATAATCGTACGCTAGGTAAGCGTCACGTTTTCACGTTAGAGTAAACAACACTAGCTAAACAAAACGTACAAATATTTGCACACAAATATTCTCATGTCCTAAAGTACGGACTGCCAAGTTTCCAACGTTGGCAGTCTAAAGATTTTGAAATTTTAACGATGAAAAAGAGCGTCGACTTTGACTCATGCAGAGGCAGGTTGCGCACGCTATTTATAGACGATATTAACGTAAATATTCAAATCTAAGGAGAGATGATTGAGACGTGACTTGGACTTGACGTTGCACGTGAGGGGATTGATCTTTCATTTCTTTTATATTTGAAAAAAAAAACATATATTATTATCTTATCGCTTATCGTTTATCATACACGTTATCATCAATCAAGTGTCATAGTATTAGGTATTAGGTATATATAGTGTTACGTTAGCGAAAAGGAAAAAGGGGGAAATATCCTTATCCTTATCCATACGTAATATTAACGTTACAATATTACGCCTTTTACGCAAAACACTCCCAGATTCCTTTACAGAGAAGGAGGAGCTGGAGGGGCTTTTTACCGAACACACGCAGGATGACCGTATAAAATGGACGTGGTGTCTGATTTTCATGTTTCTCGTGCCGGAATGCCTCGGAGTGTTGAATACTTTGTGGCACTATCTATTCAAGGGGAAACCAAGAATGCCAAAGAAACGAAACATTCTGCTCATGATTCTGCTGGACACGCTCCACACGATCGGTTTAGTCTTGTTGATTTTTGTCATTCTACCGGAAATCGGTGCGGTACAAGGCGCCGCCATTTTCTGTTGTCTATGTTTCGTCCCAGGATTGTTGAGTAAGTGCGTACGTGAGAGCAATAGAAAGCAACTTTTTTTTTTTACTTTGACTTGCCGTTGCTATTATACACACACATACACACGTATAATATATATGTATGGTGTATATATATATATATATATATGTATAATATATAAATACCGACGATGATTGAAATTTAATAGATCTACTTTCGCGAAATAAATCAAGTCAAAATGTATCGGCAAGCAAATTAAGATTGCTAAAAATTGTTGACGCACTGGCCGTGACCGCCCAAGTTAGCGGAATGTTGTGGCCTTTGATCCTTAATATCGAGCACGACGTCGACGCAACGTTGATGTGGCTTACTCCCGTTGCTCTTGTCTTGTCCTCGAGTCGCTGGTGGAGCAACTTTGTGTCGTCCCACAGCAACATCGGTACGTATCGCGCACGTCACGTATGTATATATGTAGTTAGATATATGCGTCCTAAGGCCGTCTCGTGTAAAGAAAAAGAGAAAAATGGGGGGTTGGGGGAGGAGGGAGAGAGTAAGAAGAGACGAAAGTTCGATCTTCTCGGCAAAATCTCGAAAATACCTTTCAATATTTATTTCAACGATCCTTTTCTTTTCGCGAGTGTTTTTACTGCGAGAGAACCACGTTAGATTTATTATATACGTTAGATATGATTAAAACAGGTCTAGTGCGCGTCTTATTCCGTGCGAAAGAAGATCTTCACGCAGGCCAGCACGTCGTACAAGGATACGTCTCCCTTTGGAGGATATTCATTTTCATCACAGGTGCTCTCGTTGTTAACGTATGCGAAGGACGAGATGCCAGAAGCTTTTTCTCACCGAGATTCACTCGCCCTACACCCCTTTATATCTTTGCCATTCAAGCTGCTTGCGCCATGATGATGTATCAGTCTTGTAAGTTGAAATGGCCACAACAAAATGTACATACATTATAAAACTAAAAAAATTCACCCACGACATAAAGATGAAAGCGGCAAGCCTTTTGTCCAGGCTTTTACACGTAGATCCATACCGCGCAAAAATCTGAAAGTAACCAACAACACGTACTCTGTTTCAAAAGAACGTATTTGGAAGAACGATGCGAGAGTGTCCTGCAGTCGTCTTTATACCTGTTCTACATATGAGATATACGTTGAATATCTTCTTATCTTGCATTTTTCTTCAAGTACAAGTACAAGTTCAAGAGCATGCGACTTTCGATCTTCCGATCTCTTGATCTCTTCGACACAACTTTTCAGGTAAATTCGCTTACAGAACTCATATGCACCAGTTTGGTTTCGCGTTTCCAACGACGCTGGCTAGTCTGGGAGCGGTGTGTTTGATTGTGACCGTGTGCAACAAGGACATCTTTCGCAACGTTACAACGGACCATCTTTTCTTCGAGGACGTCCTGTTTGGAACGTGGGACGACGTTCTTTCCAGCTGGTACATTTGGTTCTGGCTTACATGGCTGATGTCGCAGATATGGATCACGCGGCACCTATGGACCACCGAAAACGAAAGACTGGCGCTAGCTGAAAGAATTTTCTCCATCCGCACTTACGATTCGCTTATGATTGACCAATGTTTAGCTTTAAATAGAAGGACGCAGACGGAAAATATCGCGCGAGATCATCACGCGCGCGAGGAGAAGCACAAAGATACTCCGCCACTTCCAGTAAAGAGCGTAACTTGAAGTTATTTCATCTATTTATTTATCATCACACGTACATTTATTCGTGCACGCACGTGAATTTCAGAATGGCGACCTAAGACTCGAAGCTACCGATATTAGCTTGGACGTTGGAAGAATCGAACGAGACCTTGACAAAGATGATCCCGCGGAGGACATAACGACACGCGATAAACATAAAGATCGAGTGACGAGGATTTACGCGTGCGCTACAATGTGGCACGAAGAGAAGAACGAAATGAATCATTTGGTAGGCAGTATTCTGCGATTGGACAAGGACCAGTGTGCGATACGCGTCACGCAGAGATATTACAAGGTTCACATCGAGGACTATTACGAATTGGAAAGTGAGTCGCGATCGTCAAAGACAATATTATGACTAAAAGATTAAAGAGCGGACCATCTCGCGTAATGATAACGTACACAAGTCACAACGTTTGCGACGAGACGTAGTTTTTGAAAATATTTTCGAGAAAAATTTAGCGAGCGATCGACGTAATAGCCATAAAGAAACGTATTCTCTCGATACATTTGTTGAATGAATGTTGTACGCTTTTGAACGCAGCACACATTTTCTTCGACGATGCATTTTGCTGCATGCACGGCTGCGTTGATTTGTGTACGCACGATGAAAATGAGACGCAAGTCAATCAATATGTGATTACGCTGGTGGAGACGGTCCAAAAAAATGTGGAGAACTTATGCATGCGTTCTTTGCCGCCTACTAAATATCCGACGCCTTACGGGGGTCGTCTTGTGTGGACGTTGCCAGGAAAAACTAAATTGGTAGTTCACCTGAAGGATAAAAACAAGATTAGACACAGAAAACGGTGGAGTCAAGTATGAGAAATAAACGTATGCCCATCGAGTCGTTCTCTAATAAAAATTTGATGAAAATTTGCACACGCGCGCATATATATATATATATATATATATATATATATATGTATATATATGTGTAATGCATTTCCAGATCAAGTCAATATATTGTACATGTAATATGCGCAATATATAAACGTGAGAGAGACGAAGCATCATTAAACCTTTATTAGAGACAACGTTACGTCAGTAAAGTTTCAAAGGAAAATCCGAGCGAAACATATCCTGTTCACGTTTTTCAGGTCATGTATATGTATTATCTTTTGGGCTATCGTTTAATGGGACTACCGATCGACATAGATCGGAAAGAGACTATTGCCGAGAACACGTACATTCTTACATTGGACGGAGATATCGACTTTCGACCGGCCGCGGTTAAAGTTCTGGTGGATTTGATGAAAAAGGATAGAGATCTTGGTGCCGCGTGTGGGCGAATACATCCGGTCGGCGTAGGTATGCACAAGTATATGCGGGTTGCGACAAATAAAAAATGTCAACGATCTCATTTAAGATGACGTACAGAAAGAACGTCGTGTTATATACGTGTTGGTAACTGTGCGTGGAGAACGCACGCGCGCACAGTTTTACAGTTTTTTATAACAAACGTAACCGATAGACAGAGAAATATGGACGAAGAAAAGTTTTAGTATATTTATTATTAAACAAACAGCTTGAGACTTAAAATTTCGTACGATTTTCTAATATACGGAAAAGATATCGCTTTGTTTGAGGCTCTTAAGCGTTTTACACTGTTCGTTACTACAGGTCCAATGGTTTGGTTCCAAAAATTTGAATACGCTATTGGCCACTGGTTGCAAAAATCTACGGAACATACGATCGGTTGTGTTCTGTGCAGTCCTGGCTGTTTTTCGCTCTTTAGAGCGAAAGCGTTGAAACAGCCTAACGTGATGGCGAAATATGCTACCAAGTCTACCGAAGCCAGGCATTACATTCAGTATGACCAAGGTGAGGATCGATGGCTCTGTACGTTGCTTCTCCAAGTAGGTTCACGGGTAAGTCATCATCTTGTGCGGTTTAAAATACCATATGACATATCCATATAATATATTACCTATTTAGTAAGCAATATATTAAAAGTACAGAGATCTTTCATACATTTAACGTCCAACTGAAGCCAGATATATATTTCGAACGGACACGTTTACCAAGTAGTTAGAAATATTTAACGTTAATATAGCTTACGTATCAAGCTTAAATATCAAGTACAAAGTTAACATGGATATGTGTATTTTGTATTAGATGCGTGTAGCGAGCAAAACGTTCATGTTTTGGACCGCGGTCACGTGACGAACGTTCGTCGCGCGCGAGGATACGCCGTGTCGCATCTCAAACTCATATCTCGAAACGATATCTGACTGCGTATTTTCCTGACGCGTGATAAAATTTCATCTATTTATTATACATGTATTCGTCAAATTTATTTCTGAAGACGCAACACGTTAGCCGTTAACGTACGGCTTATATATATGTATTTACAAGATTCTCTCCTTCCTCCCGCTTTCCTTAAAACCATCAGACAACGCCAGGCATGAAAGATACAGATATAAACAAAGTAAAACGTTTAACGTGCTAGCCGTCGGAACTTGGTTGACGTTATAAACACGTGCATTTTGTACGTCAGCAAGCAGATTTGAATATTTTACGTGGTTCTACACGAATATATATTTCACCATGTCTGGTCCGTCTTTTGAAAAATGAACGTTGTTGTCAGAGTATATGTACCTATACGCACGCGCGCGTGTGTGTGTGTACATACGTTACGCGTTCAAGAATATAGAGTATATAATAGAGTCCTAAGATTACGTCGCCAGGTTTTCTACCAGGTCGAATATTCGGCAGCGAGTGACGCGTATACACATGCACCAGAAGTCTTTAGAGATTTCTACATTCAGCGACGTCGTTGGATTCCCTCCACTGTCGCAAATATTTTCGACTTGTTGATGACTTCTAAAGAGACGAGGAAGGTGAATAACGATATCTCGTGGCTGTACATTGCTTATCAATGGATTCTAATGGGTATGTAACATATATATCTAGTAGATAACATTTTACGAATCTATTAACGCACGTATTATTTATTAAAGGGAGTACAATCCTGGGACCAGGTACAATATTTTTGATGCTGGTTGGCGCGTTTGTCGCCGCGTTTCATATCGACAATTGGACCAGTTTCTGGTACAATTTAATCCCAATTGGCGTGTTCGTCGGAGTTTGCTTCGTCTGTAAGGAGCGCATGCAGGTATGAAACTCGAATGGTATATCTCATAAAGATTTTGAGGATATTTGAAAAAAAAAAATTTATTTAGTCAGTAAATGTGGATTATAACAAATAGGTCAAAACGAAAATATAAGTGGCTTTGCAACGTGAGCTCGCTGTATTACATGAATTTTATTTCAAACAGAGAAGGAGAGAGGGAGAGAGAGAGAGAGAGAGAGAGAGAGAGAGAGAGAGAGAGAGAGAGAGAGAGAGAGCAAGAAAATGCAGCTGAAACCATTAGATTTAATATGACTATAGGATACGCGACGCGTCGTGCATATGAACCGTACATTATACATTTATATACAACATCATCTATATCGATAGTACATTCGTAGCGTGGGTTTACAGTTATTAGTAGCCGAGATTATCAGCGCTATATATGGCCTAGTGATGATAGTCGTCCTGGTAGGAATTATGTTGCAAATCGCCGAAGATGGATGGCTTGCACCGAGTAGTCTTCTCTTTTTCATTGTCGCGTGCCAAATGACGGTAGCTGGTCTGTTACACCCTCAGGAAGCGACTTGTTTACTGTGCGGTGTTATTTACTACATTACCGTGCCGTCTATGTACATGTTGTTAATTATCTTCTCCGTCTTCAACGTGCATAACGTTACATGGGGCACGCGTGATTCGAAGAAACCGAATGTCGTAAGTTTGCTATTCTCTAATTTTACCTTTAATTTAGACCAGCGTGTACAACGTGTGTAAATACACTGTGGAAAATACGTGATAGATTAGTTCCTTAAAACATGTTTTGCCATTTGCCGCACGTGCAGAACGTATGTGAAATACGTTGAAAAATAATCATGTTATACGTGTACAACGTAAAAAGACTCTTCAAGATGAGCAGAGATCTGCAGCACGCAGCACGCTATCCGGGTTCGTGATAGGAAAGAGAACGAAGCAAGACAAAAATGAAAAAGGTACCGTGGAGTTTTCCTTGGGGAATCTTCTCAAATGTGTTTGCTGTATTACGTCAGGAGTTAGTTATGAAGAGAAGCGGTTGAATGAAATCAACGAGTCTCTACAACAGATGAACAAACGTCTGAACTTATTAGACAGCAGGTTCGATGGACTTATTATTTACAGTTCGTACGAAACTTATTATAGTTCGCGAAAATCATTCGTACAAACTTATCTTTACGTGCTTTTATTTCGCGGTCTCGTATTACGAGAGATTCGACGTATACCAGATATACGTCGTTGTCTCATCTTACTCATAAAAGGGGTGCGTTTGTATTCTACAACACATATATACGTATTGATAATATTATAGCGTACATACGATAAACATGGAAACTATCAACGTTGCTCATGCATCTTCTACGGCTACGATGTACCCAAGACCATCGTTCCCGATGGAGGAGACACGAGAAGAGGAAATGCATGAAGGACGCGAGTTACAACACATAACCGATAAAAGTGCGCGAGAAAATGTGCGCTACAAGGATGTCGATGATGACGACGAAAGTGACGTTCTAACGCAGGTGTCAGCAACCTCGAGTCAGGATCAGTCCAGTTTCCTCATTAGCCCTTACTGGCTTCAGGACGAAAGACTGCGAAGAGGTGTGGTGGATTTTCTATCGAACGATGAAGAAGAATTTTGGAAAGATCTGATTGGAAAATACTTGCGACCCATTGAAAGCGATGAAGAGAGTCAAGTGAGTTGCATCTTTAACTTGCAAAAAAAAACAGGCAGAATGATAGACAAAGTAAAAGTATAGTTGGTAGAACGTCGTATACAGCTTGAGTGAGATAGTAGAACGAACAAAAATAAAACAACAAAAATACAATAATATGTAGATATTCACACACGTACAGAAAAGAATATAGCATGTGCACACGCTTTTGTTTTACGTTGTCGAACATTGAAGAACAACTAGCCACAGCATTTAAATGTCATATCTTCATGTCATATTCTGAGATAATATTGAAATGATAATTTTCTGACCCAAGATATTTATTTTATTCTCTCCTTACGTGTTATATATACGTGTATATTTCTTTTAGAACAAAATAACTCAGGAACTGATGAACTCTCGTGATGCGTATTTATCGAAATTCTTCATGTTAAATGCTTTGTTTGTACTAATCGTGTTCCTTATGCAGTTAAACAAAGATACCCTGCATTTGCAATGGCCACTTGGAATGAAGTACAATGTTACATTCACGTCGGAAAGATTTGAGGTAAATATCTCACGAGCAATATAATACGGATAATACGAACGTAATAGTAACAGTGAGAACACGCCTATTATACGTTTCCGTAACACAAACTTCACATAGTTCGTATATTTAATAACGTTACCATTCAAACACGTCAACTTGCTTACTTTGAGAAAGGTTCGGTTTCTCAATTTAATAATTTAACGCCGCACAAGTATTAAAATTTGTTAAAATTGTTCAAGGGTAAAAATGTTTAAATTACATTTCAATTTCTTATATATTAGGTACATTTAACGAAAGAATATTTAAGACTCGAGCCGATAGGATGCCTATTTATTGCCGCGTTCATCAGTATATTAGGTGTCCAGTTCTGCGCCATGCTAGTTCATCGATTCGTCACATTTTCCCATGTACTCGCCAATACAAAACTTCCTTGTACTAAGGTAATATTCAAAGAAAAAAAAAGAACACGTTAAACACCATAATATTAGATACAACACGCTTTTCTTATCTTTTTCACACGCAAGTACATACGGTGAAAGATAACGTATACACGCTCTATGCGTTTCCTCCTATGAAAGTAAATTTATTGAAGATTTGTTGAAAATATAAAACAAGTTTACTTTAAGAGAAAGATAAGATAAAGAAGTTTACAGAAAATTTAATTTTTCTTTCTATAATTAGCACGTCATATATGTATATTTCTCTCGCATCATTTCTTTAGGTAACTTCTTCGGAAGATGGCGTTTTCGAAAAGCACGCTGATAAAATAGCGCAGACACTTCAACGCATGGCGGAGGACGACGTGATATTCGAACTTAGGCGAAGTACCGTGACTTCTCCTAGCAAACAAAGTGCGCACAACGTAACGAAAACGTCGAAGGGATCGTTGAAGATCGTGGGAAACTTTGAAAAACTATTTCGACGAAAGCTTCATGATCCAAGTTCAGGTATACGTGCTCTTGCGTGTTTAAAATTTTCATAAACTTTGTGTATCGGCATACGCTGTCAGTGAGAATACTATTCAACGTGTGGGAGAATCCCGGAGATTTTAACGTCAGAGCGCACTCATCTTCTAACGTGCACATACATATATATCACGAGAGAAAAACAGGAAGAAAGAGAAAATATGGATACGGAAATTCACGCGCGTATCTCGAGTATCGTGGATAAGCAACTAAATGACGTAGCGACATTGTTTCGATTTGGTGCTTTCAAAGAGCTTTTATATAAAACAATGTCGTTAAATTCCAAATCGACGTATCGGTTTTTGCTTACGCTTGCTTTTATGAAAGAGGTAGTGTAATAAAAACACATTTCTAGTTGAAATGTACAACACGTAGCCAAGGTAAACACGTGACGAGGGA
Source organism: Temnothorax ravouxi (assembly GCA_030770255.1). Taxonomy (NCBI): domain Eukaryota; kingdom Metazoa; phylum Arthropoda; class Insecta; order Hymenoptera; family Formicidae; genus Temnothorax; species Temnothorax ravouxi. The sequence goes on from JASTWP010001559.1 coordinate 56,928, forward strand.
CCACGTAAAAATTTCAGAAAACAAAAGTATGACAAATTTGAATATTGGATACACGAGATGGCAAGATGAACGTGCGTGACATGTTCGTTCGTTTTTTTTATACATTGTGTTTCAACTTTTAATCTTCTTTGCTCCCATTCGAAACACTTTATAAAATTTATTTATTATTACAACTAATACGTGACGTTGGTTTTATTATTATCAAGTATTTACGTTGTTTTATCTTTTTTTAACGTTAACATGTACTACGTGCTGTTAAGCTTGTAGTTTTACGCGCGCACGCGTTTATATATTACATCTTAAACGCACGGACAAAGATGCATTTGGGTATCAGCACTGACACGTAATGCACGTGTAGTGTGCGTAAACATGAACTACATTAAAGCACCCATAAAACGTAAATGAATTATTCCAAGCAAAACTATTTACACTTGCCATTAAACAAGACGTTTACACATTATGACGACCGGGGTTGATAAAAAGTTGATGAAAACGCACGTGATATTTAATGCAACACAATACGAGAATATAGTTTTCGGATATATTTATAGAATTACGTACAATACCCCGAAACGTGCATTAAATTAATCGTTTTTTCGATTAACAGTTAGATAGAGAGTAAACGTTCTATATTTCAAATTATTTAACATTTTGGCACCAGTGTTGGGAGTAACAATGTTATACATGTAAACACGCGCGCGCGCGCGCGCGCGCACACACACACACACACACACACACACACACTCTCTCTCTCTCTCTCTCTCTCTCTCACATACACACAAGTCAGTGCATCGCCTGATGGCCGTAATCATCACACTTGGTACTTTTATTTAATACTTTTTTCGAGTATCTCTCGTCTATTTTGCAGGTTTATCGCAACGCATGTCCTCGCAAATGCCGAAAAGTGCGTTTAACGCCTTTGAGCGGAGGCGATCAACAATTTTAGCGGAAAAAAGAAGGACACAGACTCAGAAATCATATGACATTTACGATGACGCTGATACTTTGAGATCTTCGAATCAGGACCCTTTTCAACCAGGACAATCAAATCGTCATCAATTTCAATATGATAATCCAGGATTCAAGCGGGATGAAAATATATGAGATTTATGGGAAAAAAAAAAAAAACAACTTGATTTGAGATATAACGCGAGAAGAAAATTTATGCAACTTTTCACTTCTCAGCATCGTTGTAAGAGACAACCAATATAGTAAAAAATTACAAGTTTCAACATTAAACTTACATTAATGTCAGCAAATGAAATAAAAAGGTAGACAACAATTTAGTAAAATCGTTGTAGCGAAATAATAGATTATTCTTCCTTCACGTAAAACTGTAAAAATTAACTTTAACATCATCTCTTTTATATGTAACGTTTTTTTCTTCCGTATACGCGTTCTTATACGCGATATTTAATATAATCGTGCGTTTTGCATATCGACGAAAACGTTTCAAACGTACGTGAAAAAGATTCGAGTCTAAACAGATCGGAGAATTTAACTTAAGTGTTGATAATTTCATGTTCAATAATGTTTGATGAGAGTTAATGCCTCTTTTGACTTTTATATCCTCGAGATCCCGACGATTTCCCATCTTTAGGGCTTGGAGGAATAACGATACGTCCGGCGGCAATCTCATTTCGATCGGCGGACTCGTCGATTTGTTTTTGAGCATCGAGGAAAAACATGAGATCCCGGTTTTGTTCCTTCAAATTGGTTATCTCTGCTTCTTTGGTGGCCAATTCATCTTGCAATTTCTTGTATTTTGCCTGCCATGAAGTCTGGTTCAATTGTAGGGCCTTTCGCAAATCCCTTTCCTCGGACAATTCTGCTTGTATTTGTGCCAATTTGTTGGTGGAATGCTGCAGACGCTTATCAAGCGTCTGCTTGTCACGCGTGAGCGTCGCGAATTGTTTCTGATAAAATAACGAGTATATAAATATAAATATATATATATATTTTTTTCTTTATGATGTAATTAAGAGTAGTACATTTGAAAAGAGTAGAACAGGAAGAGGGAGAAAGCGAAAGGAAATTCGGAAAAGAAGAGACGAGGTAATGTTCATTTTATTACTATTTTTAAGACTTATACCTTTAAGACGAACGTACCTTAACGTGTGAGTTTTCCTCGAGCACTTGGTCCAATTTATCCCTCAACTCGGTAATTTCTGCTATGGAGCGTTGCTCCGTACGATTGAGCCTCTCTTCATAGTATTGTCGTTGCGTTTCCAACTGTGATGTTAACAAATACGTGAACTCTAACTGCACCGAATCTACCTTATCCTCCACAGCGGCACCTTCGCTCTTGGTTGCCGAGCGACCACCTTCCACCATTTTACCATCTTTATCCTGCAGTAGCCGATGCACAAAATTGTCGCCTACGTAATCCCAGACGCGATTGTTGCCCACGTGCATCGCGTAGCAATGGTGCGTGTCTCGGTAGTGTTCAAACGCATGACCCTGATGATAACGCGAGCAGCCTACGTGACCGCAGATCAAGCAAATCCACAGTGCGTCCGTGCCGGTATCCGCAACTGAAGAGATCCACACAAAAACATATTAAGAGAGGCCTTTAGTACGATGGAAGATGTTTTGAAACCATCTCCTTTGGTGTGAAAGACCGAGAACGATGCCAATATACACGGCGGAATTTAATCGAACACGTTCAAGTGCGTGTCTACAACGTCTCCTTTCCTTTTCTACGGTCTACAAGTGTATGTTAAATATTAACGTGAATTCTCTCAAGTTTAGTCATAACAAGTCGCGGAGCACGTGGACGGAACACTTGCCACATTCCATGCAACGACTATCCGCCAGTGGTTCTGGCGTTTGGGCGTATCGACAGATCGGACAGGATGTGTCACCCCATTTGACGAGGCAGCTGGAGTGGAAAGTATGGTTGCACAATATCGTCAGAATTCCATCGACGCTCTCGTCCATTCTTTCGAGACAGACCGGACACGACGGCAACTCTGTGTGCCCGCTCAGAGGCATTCCATTGTCCCCCATTTCGACTCGAGATACAAACACCATGTGACAAACCACGTCTGGTTCCAGAGAGTTATAGGGAGCACCGTTGAAAGTTTCGTAAAATTCGCTCGCTGCGCTCTAAAATGCCACGAAAAGCTTCATTTTACTTTCGCCAACGTATCTTCAGTTGGTTACGTCCTTGTACAAAACTTTGTCACGCCATTCCATCGTATACCCTAAACTTGCGTTTACAACCCTCTCTTTAAATGTTTAACGGATATATACTTGAATATATACATACGTCAAATGTTGGCTTTGAACCAACTTTATATACATATATGTGTGTACAAACGTGGCAAAGTTTTGACAACGTGTCAAAACTTGACAAAAGCGTTCAAGTATATCTCGCGCTCAAACCGTTGTTCGCTCACCGACGATCTGAACGTGATCAGAGCCATATACTGGTTTGGACTGCCGTCTTTGAGGATTCTAAAGTATTGTATGTCTTGATGACAAGCCGCTGTGAAAGTTAAAAGATCGTGGCAGGTCATTGTTGCCGGTACCGCGAGGATACAGATGGTCGGACTGCGCGCCGCAGCGCAACGCATTTCAGTCAGTTCACTGTAATGGGGGAAAAAAAAATAGACGTGTGAATACGTAATAACATACTTTTAAGCTGTTTATACAAAAGTATTCCACTTGATTCAGAGTCGACTCTTCCTTGTCGGAACGGCCGAGAGAACGTGCCATATTTTACAGTTATCGTAGCAGTTTGTGCAGCTTTCCGATGTTTAGTGTCATACGGTCATAAATCTTTGTAACCAAGGTTCAACGTGGATATATATTAAGTATTATACCAAGTCCCCATATCTGACATCAGTTGTGGAATGTACGTTTACTATCGTAAATCGTAGAGTCAGTTTTCTCTTTCGATACTCGCACGTCAAAGCCACGACGCATGTGCTTGCGCCGTGCGCATGGTGACTTACGTAGGTATACAAATACATGTCGCGTATACAATACAAATGCACGAATATGCACATTGGAGTGACTTCCTAAAGTAAGAAGAAAAAAAATGACAACTTACTCTTCCTTGAAGAGATGGAGAATACCTCTCGTAACTTCGACAAAGGGATTTCCAGAGATAAAACTTATTTGATCGGGTGAGGTGCGAGCAGCGGCGCCAGTCTCTCCTGGACCAGAACTCGCGTTGACATGCGTCGACGTCGCAAACGACGTCTCTTCGGACGTGGTTCTCGGAAACGACGGCGCGTTGCTTGTGCTTTGGCTCGATAATAACGGGGACATGGTTTCTGCCACGTTCGTATAAGTCTCTACGTTTATATCTCTTGGTTCTCTGCAACCTCTGGTCTTCTTCGCAGCAATCGCAGCCATGGTGCCTACAACATTTGTTATTTACACGTACACGGAAAAAAGGGCGTGCACCTCACCGCGTTCGCGCGTCGTTGGTAGAACACGAAAGAAATTGGGAGAGGGCACAGCTCTAATTGTGTTTTTATCAAGGTACATGCAATTATATCGGTATAGACTATAGATATTCGAGAGACATTTATTTGTCGATATGTGGTCGATATAAATATAAATATAAATATTACGCAATTAATTACGAGATAATACGATAAGGCGATCAAGACGTTTATAAGACTCACTGGTGGTTTCTTCCAACTCTGAATCACAAATCTCGATGCGAATAACGCACAGAGACACCAAGACAGCGGACGAATTCATGCCACATAATTGAATTACGACATATTATGATAAACATTTCTCTTTATTTATACATATTAGGTCGCCATGTTGGCTCTCGACACGCTACTATGCGCTACCGCTCGACTCTATTGCCGTCGTACCGACTACCGACACCCGCGACACTACCGACGACACTACCGACAGTACCGACGACAGTGCGCGCGCGACGGGCGACGCGCGACGGGCCGCTGCGCGAATCATAGACATATTATATCTAGACCGAGCGTTAAGGAGTGGGGGTATAGGGCGACGTAGAAAGAGAGACACTCTGTTGTGTGGCTGTTCGTTCTCTCTCGTTTCGCGCATGCGTACGCAAAATAAGTGTGATGGAAGGGAGGCATTAAGAAAGAGGAACGAGGTGGAACGAGAAACTAAAACTTGGAACGTGAAACGGCTAGAAGTTGCTGTAAAACCACAGAGTAAATACGTTTTTTACATATAAAAAGATAATGCTTTTTACGGCGAGTTTGTTTATCGGTATTTATTCAAATTTATAAAAAGACGCTAATAAAATAAAGTAGTGAAATAAAGTGCTGGGGAACGTGAAAACTCTCTTTCTCTATGGTAGATGGTGACTATATATATCAAATGTTAATAAATACTATAAACAGATGACGTAAAAAACAATATCTGTTTATACGTAAAAAGCATATAACTCTGTGGTTCTGCAGCTACGGCATAAAGTAAATACCATCGATATTAGGACTCACTATTATTCCTTCACTATCACTACTATTTTAAGTGATAATTATTTTTAATATTTTATAGCAAGTATGGCTAAAATTGCCAAAAATTATGAAGTGCCACAAATGTTACAAAGAATGGAATCCTTTGTTTCCACGGCAATTTTACAGGTAATGTATAATAAATCTGAGTATGGTTAGATTTTATCACATATATATTTATTTATTATATATAAATATTCTTCAGCTTCAAATCAAAATAACGTAAAGTATTATATGTTTATAGTTTTCCAAAAGATATGCAGAAAGGCGGAGGAACCTCATTCAAGGAATTGCGATGTATAAAATAAAGTCTAATTGAATACCAAATAAATATAAATAAGGTATAATTATAAATAAATATATAAAATAATTAAGGTATAATTGAATACAAAATAAAATCACAGATATATTGGAACTTTTGCTTAGTGTTTATTAGGATATACTTATCGTTTACATATAAAATGTTATAGTATTAATGTGTTACATTAACATAAAATAAATATTAACAATTAATGTTATACAGACATATAACATTAAGTGTTGTAGTATTAAAAATGTGTAGTAGTTTTGTTTATATACTTTTAAAATACCAGAGAAAACTGTAACATAATGTATCTTGTTCAGTATTATAATTTGAATTCTATTGATTTTGAAACAGTGTTAATTTATTGTTTTTCATTCTTATTCTTCGGATGGAATTTGTAAGCGTTGTACTTTCATATTTAAGACGCGCGTTGAAAAAAGTTTTCAAAATTAGTTTTATTATTTGACTTCGGTGATCAAACAATGGAGACTGTTCATAAATATGTTTATCTGTATTAAATACATATGAAGGAAGTGAGCGGAAAGATTGACATATTAAAACATTTAATATATTTTTAGTTGTAAATAATTTGTCTTGATTACTTCTGAAAGTTTTTTCTGCGTTCTTACATATTATAATAACATCATGTGATGCTACATACAAACCACCGCGATTTTTTCGCTGTAACAGTTTACCAGTATATGTGTTTGATTCTTTCTGTGCCTCGCTTGCAATGAGCAATTGTTTACAAAATAAACAATCAATTTTGTGTGTAACAGTTTTAGCAACAAATCCAGACATGTACGTAATAACTTCCTCAGCATATTCAGTTAAGAACCAATTATTGTTTTGATTAAAATAATCATGATCCATAAAAATAGCATTTGCAGCATCTTGCTCAGAATCATTATCTGCGTTTTGTTGTACACTATCTGCAGTTACTTGCTCGTTTCTTACAGACTCATTATTAGATACATTAAGTAGTACAGTGTCGTCTTGTGGAATACAGTTTGCACTTAAAGGAACAGACACATTTGCTAAATGTAATACTTTTCTATAAGATGCTTTGAATTGTTTTGCACTCGGATTATTGTTCCAACCGTTCATTCTTCTAATCAAAGAAAAGAAAGTTTCAATGTGGTCTTGGGATAATTTGTATGTTAACAAAAACTCTATTGTATTTTCATTAAATAGCTGTTCTGCTAAAGCAATACTATTTTTTAAATCAATAACAAACCCAATAAAGCCTGTTTTTCGTACACTTTGAAGTACAGGAACGTCTTTAATTTTTAAAGATTTAATATATAAAACAAACCTCTCAATGTTATCTTTTAGAACACGTATTTTATCTTTCGTTATTGCTCGTTTGGTTTCTGTTTTATTATTTAAATTTTTAGAATTTAATATGTCGAATACGTCGTTAAATGTCTTGCAAAATGTCGCGGTTGCTGAAGCTCCGGCAAAATGAGGTAATTTTAAGTCATATTCTCCAAACCCAAGTGCGGCAGTTACCGAATTACTGAAAACTTGTGCTGCTAAATGTACTTTCATTTTTTCGTTGTAAAAGTATACATGTCTACTTCTAACTTTAGTCGCAAGGTGTAATTTTTCCGCGTCTTGTAACGAAACTAATTCCCGTATAAATTTCCAACTAATTATATGATTTTCGTTATCACTTAAGTCTTCCTTACCAAGTGCATTTCTAACAAGTTTTATCATGTGACACGCGTCATAAAAAATATATATACGTTTAGACTCATCAGCGGGATGGACAAAATATGGTACAATTTGTTCAATTTCAGTTTGTTTCAAACGTGCGCCCAATTCTTCACACATAGATATATTAGAAGATACTCCATCAAACGTAATACTGACAATATCCAGATCGTTTTCATGAAGTGCACATAAAATAGTCTTTAATAACTTTGCTTTTTCACGGCCATTTAATTTATCAGTAAAGTAATATGCAATTGGAAGTTTAAAATTCTGGTTTATTGCAACTAACATAAAGACAAAAACTTCACTAGCAAGCGGCACTTTATCTTTAGCAACGGCACCAATGTCAACAAAACCATGTGATTTTTGTCCATCCCAATCAACACTTTTTCTAATACTCATTTCATCGAAAGTTAAATTGAACACTATTTTCTTATTTTTTTCGCGAGCATTTCGAACTACATTGCGTACGGTTTTTAATGCTTGGTCAGATATACCGGAGTCGCTACTAATATTTCGCATCCATGTTCGAATAGTAGTTGGATGTGGAAGACATTTTAAAAACGTTTTTCTTAGGAATAAGTATGCCGCAGGGGAGTGAAAATGGAGCGTACAAGCAAAACATCTCAAAGCGTGTGGAAAAACTTTTGGCTTTCGCTCATTTAAAAGTCTTGTTAGTAATTCTTCTACAGGACCAGGCACTACATCCTATAAAACATTACGATATTATCTAATTACTACCCGTAACATGATAAATTACATCATTTCTACTTTACCGAAGTATTCGCATTCTCTATACGTTTATATGCAATGTCGAAATAAAATTAAAAAAACTTGTTATTTTAACTTCTTACATTTACCTAATTACTTTTACATTTACATGATTACTTACTTTTCTTTACTTTTCTTACTTTCTTAAGGGGATCCTGAATACCGACAAAAACAGCCAGAGCTCGCTCTTTGAAACGGCTTTATAGATCGCAAAATCCTTTTACAGAAGTAAAGTATAGGTATTAATGAAGAGTGGGAATGTAAAATAATTAGTAATAATTGAAAAAATGTAAAAATGCTGTCACCTTATTTTCTAATATAAACAGTTGTATAAGTAATATGTACGAAATGAAATGTTCCCACTCTTCAGAAAACGTGCACAAAATAACTTTGAAATTGAGATTGAAAGCCTGGAATAAAAATGAGAGCTTCGAATAAATTATAACCTATACCCATGTCTATCCTTGTCTATCATCATTGTCTATACAAGGACAGATATAGAATTTGGTCCGTTAGACGGTTTCAGGATCCCCTTTGTTATTTTAACTTTTAAGATTTACATAATTATTTTGATATTTACATAATTACATACTATTCTTTACCTACTTTCTTTATATTATATCTACATTTACTCTCATTATTGTCCTAAATACAATTTTAATCTCAGCACTGCCATAGTGCTTATATTAACAAATACTTAAGTATAATACTTGCTGGTTGGCAATCTATTAAATGACTTCTGTACAAATATCAATATAATTATGGACTGCACATTTTTATGTTATATTTTTATATTTGTAACAATTACTGTTAACTGAAATATAATTTTGTCAAGTATTTTAAGTTATTTGTTAATTACGAAATACATAAAAATCTGCAGTTTCAAAGCATTATTAATTACTAACCTTCAGAGCATTCGCAATATCTTCTGTTACCAAATTTTTAGCTTTCAACATTTGTGTCATAGATTGCAGCGATATTAATTTTTTTTCTAATTTTGACTTTCGTGCAACAGCTACTTTGTTTAAATATCTATTATATCTTAGATATTTTATAAATGTTATCCAAGCATTACTAGTGAACTCTGTTTTTTTTAAACATTCTACATTATGTTTACCAGTTCTGACGAAAACCTTTTCAACTTCGTCAATATCACATCGTTTTCTGAAACAAAAATTTATTTATAATATTTGCAAATCGGAACAAATTAGAATGTTTATTTTTGTGTTTATCTTACCTTTTCCCACTGCTATTTCTTTTTGAAAGTATTGCCCCATTACCAGTATTATTGTCACCATTGCTAGTATCATGTTCGATACCCATTATTGAGTCTTGACTGTCTTGTGTGTTTGTTATATTGCTTGTGTTTTCTTCGTTTGTAGTATTATTGTCACCATTAGTAGTATCATGTTCGATATCCATTACTGAATCTTGATTGTCTTGTGTGTTGTTTGTTATATTGCTTGAGTTTTCTTTGTTTTGACGAGATCTATATGAAACAAAAAACATTTCTTTATATCTCATGCTTTATATATAAAATATATGTATATCTATATACAATTTTTATGTAGTAACCTTTTACTATAGTAACAATAAATAATATAACCTTAATAAAAGTATAATTTATTTTAAAAAAATCGTAATCTAATCTTATTGAAAAGTCTATTGTTACCTTTGCATAAAAATAGATGGAATTGCAGTTTTGTATAATCTTTTACATGGTACAGATGTGCCACAGTAATAATAATCTTTCTGTGCAAAATGATCACTGCAAATTCTTGCATTTTTGTAAGCACTGATAGTGTACCCAATGCTAGCAAACCATTTTTCTCGCCTTTCTGCATCTTTCGGAAAACTAAACATAATACTATACATTATTTTCAGTTAAAGCTAAAGAATATTTTTATACCAAATAATATATTTATTCCGCCAGTGATTATTAACAGAAATAGTTACTTTATAAACCGACTTTACAATATTTAACATCATTTGATCTTTCCGATATGAACATCTGATATGAAAAACTGCGAGCCAACTTGGTTTGTCGGATTCACACAGCACTTTTTAGATCAATCGTCGAGATGTTAATTCCGAGACATATAATATTTTTATATAAAGAAATACACATGTGATAAAATCTATAAACCACTTCCAGATTAATACATTACCTGTGAAATTGTCGTGGAAACGAAGGATCGAATTCTTTCCAACATATATAGCAATTCACCATTTTTTTGCAATTTCAGCCACACTGACAATTTCAGCCAAGCTCTTCCGAGCTGCGTTTGCGTTTGTGCCCGCGCGCCTGTGTGTGTAGGTACGCGCGCGCGTCCCCGACGCCGTGCGTGCGTCGCGCGTCCTCTGGGTCCTGCGGGTTCCGTGGGTCCCGTGGGTCCTGTGCCGTAACTGCCGCACCGTGCGACGCGTACGGGATGTTAGGGATGGGCGAGCGGGCAAACGGACGCACCACCACGGTCACCACGCACGGCACGCACCACGTCGCGTGTCACTCCCTCGGCCTCGGTCGTCGTCGTCGTTCTCTCTCGCTCACGCTCTTGCTCTTGCTCTCGCTCTCGCGCGCGCGCGTCCTCGTCGTCGTCCGGTCTCCTCCCTCGTGCCACTGGTTCACGGGCTCGGGACACCTGTCGCGATTTCGCGCACCGTGATATCTGGCCTCCGTGTCAGTCCCGGTCGGCGAGTCGGTCGACGAACGGGCAATCGGTCGATCGTAACCTGCCAAAAGTACCAAACTCCGCACGGTCACGCACGTTGTACGCGTTCCAGCACTTCACTTTGCACAATGCGGTTTCCGCTTATACGCACTTATACGGTCGTAACCTATCTCAGCACTTCTAGCCGTTCTGTTTCAGTCGTTTCAGTTCCTTGTTCCACCTCGCTCCTCTTAATGCCTCCCTCCCATCACGCTTATTTTGCGTACGCATGCGCGAAACGAGAGAGAACGAACAGCCACACAACAGAGTGTCTCTCTTTCTACGTCGCCTATACCCCCACTCCTCAAATTTGGGCATATGCTCGGTCTAGATATAATATGTCTATGGCGCGAATAG
>JASTWP010001560.1:0-68223 GCA_030770255.1 Temnothorax ravouxi
TCGATGGCAACCGAAAGCGCGGAAGCCCGAAGACGAAATGACTAGCTAAGCCGACTATCGAAAATAGTTGGAAATATGGAGGTGGAGTCATTACGATAACGCGAGTCGCGCTACTACCGGCATCGGTCGTCGCCGCCGCCGCCACCACCAATACATCGATTCGACGCTCAACTTTAAAGCGACTCGCTTTAAATCTAATTAAATCGAATTGTAGTTGGAAACAAAGCGAGAGAAAGAGAAGGACCGGAGATGCGCGCACGTCTGTTCACGATCTTTCGCCATATCGTGACGTTCGTCTCTACTTCGACCGATACTATCTACTTTTGCTCTCGCGATAACTGGCTTTCCGCCAGGCGCCAAGTAGAATCGCGTTCGTCTACTCCTTGTCGGAAAGAGGAAATCTCTCGGCGGCGAGACACGTGGAGGACGAGAGGACCAGCCGAGATAAGACGGGTAGACGGGCGTACGTGCTTTTTACCTAGGAATAGTGCGAAGCTACTTGCTCGAGAGTGACTCACTCCACTTTGGGATTCGATTTTGGTCTACCTATGCGCGCTACCTACGCACACGTGTGTTTCTCTCTCTCTTTCTCTCTCTATCCTTGTCCGCCTGTCTCAGGTGAAGTCGCGGCCAGCGTGCTCGTCATCGCGACGTGGGTGCTTCGCGCGACGCGACTGCGTAACCCGGCTCTCAGACCCGTGTCCAAAATCGAGACGCAAGACGTCTTAAGGAAGGTCCACATTATCGAGCCAAAACCGCGAGCCGAACTTCGCCGCGAACCGATCATGCGTCCACATTATCGAGCCGAACTTTGTCGGCTCGGCAATGTCGGTTCGCGGCGAAGTTCGGCTCGCAGTTTGGCTCGATAATGTGGACCCTCCTTTATTATGTCCTGATTTTGGACACGCGTGCTGTCTGGGCCGCGAACGGACCGCGACTGGAAATTTGTTCGTTTCATCTCGACAATCGTTTCGATCGCTTGATCGCTTAAATCGAATCCCCACTCCCGACCACTCTTTTATCTCTCACGCGTCACGTAATCGCAAAATTTCTTCCAAACCTTTGGTAGTTTATATCTCGGTTTTCGGCGAGATATACATCCTCCTGTAGCTCCTCAGTTCTCCGACTGAGCGGAGCGAGCCAGCCTTCCGATCGATCAAACTTGAGAGGACCGATTTCGCGCGCACGAGGAAACGAGCCTCGCGAGACGAGACGAGACATTGCATGCCTACATGTCTCTCTGTTCGTCAATTTGAAAGAGGATACACGTTCGCGAGAGAAGTGTGCGAGAGGGAAGCGATTCGATCGATTCTAGTGGGCGTCCTTATGCTCTTACAGAGAAGCGTGACGTCAGGTTTACTTATTTGGCCAGAGAACGACATATCGAAGGCAAAGGATTTCGCGCGACGACGCCGACGACGCCGACCGGCCGACCGACCGACCGCGACGTTGCGAAAGCGCGTGTCCTCGCTCGCGCGAATCTCTTTTCCGCGCGTTATCCTTGTCCTCGGACACGCACACGATTCAAATATTATCGCGACGATTGCTACGCTATTGATCGCTTATCGCTTATCTTGTTGATACTTCTCCGCAAAGCAAATGCGCATCGTTTTCACAATTTTCTAATACATTGCTCGCGTGGAGAGCGACTTGTGTTTCGCAGGAAACGGTTGTTTCAACATTAATTGATTTATGTCCCGATAAGAGCAGACTGTGATCTCTCACAGATCGAAGGAAACTACGTTTCAGCATTTCAATATGCTATTTTCTGAACTTTAACAGTTAAAGAATGAATTGTTCTTATTCGAAGAAAAGTACTTTGAATTTGTTAGGATTTGCTTTAGATACCTAGCACAGTTATATCGTATCCCATCTTTTACACACAAAAAAATAATAAAATTACGTTAATAGAAAATAACAATGCGGGCTTATTTTCATCTTTTTCTAAATGTAACTTGCGATGGATACAAGTTTTAATTCGATATATACAAATTAATATACTAAAATTAATAGTTTACATAAATTTATAATTAATATTAATTATAAATCGGTGTAATGTTCCGAAATATTTTATGTTTTAAATGCTTCATTATCAATATATAATTGTCATAAGCGATTCATTAACAAGAATGCTCGTTTCTTCCAATTACTCAATATGATGCAATGTCTTGAACAGACACCTAATACAATTCAATATTATGATTCTTGATATCTCACCCTGTATTATTGTGTATTGTGTGCCGTGCCGTAACCTTTGCCCCGAGTCAAGGTTAGACGGCGAGACATAAAACTGTAATATCAAGCAAGAAAGTCGTCATCATTTGACTTAAGGTAAACCTGATTTACGATCGAAACTAGGACCATAAATATAATATACTATATATACATTCCTAATGTGCCTTGAGTGTAGATATGCTCTATTGAGAATCTCTATTGTGGAAAAAAAAATTACAGAAAGTCACTCAGTGTACTCGTATAGATAAAATATCATTATCGTCGTAGTGATATTACAAGCAAAGTAACGGAAACGATCGATGGTAGATAATGCGGATAGGTTTCAGTTTACGATATAAACTTGAGACAGCGAAATGAATAAATTTTGCCACACCACGTAGGTAGTTAACGTTAACCTGGTTTACCTACCATGACCTACCACGAGCGCGCTTTATCAACTGAAACTACTGAAAGTGGGTGTCCTCGTTTCCTTCGTACTTAAATAAATACTTCTACGCCGAGATATTCGAAGACGCTTTAGCAAACAATCTGGAACGTGCGAATACGTGCCTGTGGCGGCTGTGGCACGTATTTAGACATTAGCTCGGAACTCGGAATCAGTCGATCGGAACGCGAGGCGCGAGGGCTCAATGCGTTTACGCAAAATGACATTTTTCTTGGAAAGTTCATTCGTTCCTGGAAGCTTCGGACGCGTGTAGAAACGCGAAAAATTTACAGCCAAAAAACGGACAGAAGCATGTAACGCGTAACTATGCGACAATTGATTTCATGATTGCATGGCACTCGGTGACATGATTCGGTTACAAGTTGCCTTCGGTACTTACCGAAAATGGCTCCTGTTCGTTGCACGTTAATCGCCAATCGGCACTCTCAATCGATTTTAATGGTCCAAAGTAAACCGTTTTTGTCTCTCGATTGGAAAGAAAGTACACACACATTCGCGAACAAAAGTAGAGGAACGCAATACCATACCATGAAGTTGACTCAACAAAGCTTTTGATATACAATGTGGTGTGGACGGTTCGATTTTTCTAGACGTGGTGCAGCTGGTACTATATTACATTCGTGGACACCGATTCGTCCTATACTAGTGATGAAGCAAGTCTGAAAGATGTCCACCCTGTTTCAAGGTATAGGACGAATCGTCCACGGATGCTCGTTTCCGTTACGCCAGCACAAATATCGGCTGTCTCATGGAGCGTATTTATTATTACGTGGCGTAATGATCAATAAATCAATATATATTCGGAATATATAAATAAATATATATTTGGACGTTGGAGAGAGAGAAAACAAAGATTCTAACAATAATGGCTCTCGCAAACTAGACGCGATAAGCGATATCCAATGAGAGCTCTGCTTTTCCAATGACGTTCGGAAAAAAGCAGAGCTCTCATTGGCTATCGCTAATCGCTCATTGCTTATCACGTCCCAGTGTGAGGGCCATAAGTGCAAAAAGTGTAAGCAACACAAACAGACCAATAAGGGGTTGCGCGCAATGAAAGGAATAGGCCCGGTTTCACCAACGTGATTTAACCTAATCGATCGATTAAACTCACTCTTCATCTCTTTCCAACTATTCCCTTAGAAAGAGACGAAGAGTGAGTTTAATCGACCGATTAGGTTAAATCACGTTGGTGAAACCGGGCCATAGGGAAACAGTTTAATATTTAACATATTCATTATTGTGCATGTGGCATACAATAGAATAAAATTTAATTACTGTTTCTTAGCGCGCGCTATTCCTCTGTTCGTCTATTCTTGTGTGTTAATAAAATTCATATATTAATATTGAACTGTTCCCTATTCCCTATATATTCCTTTCATTATGCGCAGCCTCTAAAGGTTAATCCAGACAAACTTGCATATATCCTTATTCCTCAAAAAAGGACTATGAATCCGGCTATAATGCATATATTATTTATCCTTGTTTAATATTTGGTGAACAATAAGGATGATAAATGATTCTGCACATTGTGCGTGAACGTGGGTCTGTTTCTTTTAGCTGGACTGGCTGAACTAGGCTGAACTGGTGACTGGTGCAATAAGTTAGAGTGAGACAAGTATATATTTTGTCTCATTCTATCTTACTGCATCAGTGTGCACCAGTTCAGCTAGTGTAGCTAAAAAAAACTCTGGGACCTATTACGGTTCTTGAAACAAGGTGAAAATTACAAAGTAAGGAAATTCACTAGAGTATCTATGATTTTATTGGTCGAAATGGTCGAAATCTAGTAAATCTGTTCACTTTTTGTAATTTTCATCTCGTTTCAAGAACCGTAAATTGACCGTAATCGACCCCCCCCCCCCAGAACCACGGACGCATAGGGATTGCACTCGGCAGTCTCGGCACCTATTGGAGATCGGGACTAAAGGCATGTATGCATGACGGCCAATGCGTTTATTGTTTATTTACTGGATATGCTTCATATGCTTTCGGAATTGTGAGGCTGGTTTCACATGGGGCGTAAGATGCGTATGCGTAACTTGCGTCAGCCAATCAAATCGTTTTCAGTATTTACATCGTATATCATACGCGTATAGTAGCTGAGATGATTTGATTGGCTGACGCAAGTTACGCATACGCATCTTACGCCCCATGTGAAACCAGCCTGATTGGTTAAAACCAGCGTGGCAAGTTTCTTTCCTTACAATCAAATTTCGACGATTGGAAACAAGTTCGAGACGAGATATTTGTCGTTGACGCCCCAAGTGCTGGAACTGCTGGAAGTTGACGTTGAGTCAGAGATACCGGCTGTAGCTGTAGCTGTATCGAGGAGAATCGAATTACTGATTCAACCAGAGTGGATCAGGCTTGTTGAATTCGCCAGCTCGCAAGCCGGAATAGTCGAATTATTGAGCCAAAGTGTTCTCGTCAATGTGATGTGTCGTCTCCGTACGCTTCGTCGAGCCGAATAGAGCAGTGCAAAGCTTGATAGACTTCTGAGAGTCGAGTAGCTAACGTGAATGCGAATGTTATATCGAAACTTGTGATCTGTCTTTCGTAAACATGGTAAGTCACGTTATTCAACTGTAGTTTCAAGCATTTCAAGATTGATTGACTTGTAACTCTTATAAGAAGTATGACGTTCTCTTAGACTCGATCTACGATAGATGTAGGAAGCCTTTCAGCTTCCTAGCCTTTTTGCTCCAAGTTTTAAACTTGACGTTTTTTTCCTGGCAAAAAGCGCTTTTCCGGCGCTGCCTTAATTCCTAAGCTTTAAGCGAACTGTCCAGATCGTAGCTGTAAAGTTTAGAGCTTGTTAGAACAAGTCAACGTCACAGCTCGAAGCTGAAAGCAAAAATCTATAAAGGCTTCCTACACCTATTGTAGACCGGGTTTTAGCCGTACCAATTGCGGAAAGTGTGCTAGAATTCGTGGGTTCTAATAGCCATTTCTTTGGATTTCTAATCTCAAGCTAAATGTCTTTCTAGCTAAAGTCACCCATGTTTGCATACTGACGCAGCGGTCAGTTTCAAATTGTTAGTGTATCTGATATGTTTTGTGCCATTTATCTTGTTTATTTTACAGTCGGGAACATTAAAGCCATATTTGACAGCAGTCAGGCGTACGCTTACCGCCGCTATGTGCCTGGAGAACTTCTCCTCTCAAATTGTGGAAAAACATAACAAGCCCGAGGTAGAAGTAAGGGCGAGCAAAGAACTGCTTTTAACGCCCATCTTGATAAGTAGAAACGATAAGGAGAAAGTCTTGATTGAATCCAGTATAAATAGTATGAGAATAAGTATTGCTGTGAAGCAAGCTGACGATCTAGAAAAAATTCTTTGTCATAATTTTACGAGATTCATGACAATGAGGGCCGAACATTTTATGATTCTCAGAAGAAAACCGGTAGAGGTGAATAGCCACAAGTTTATTGCAAGCTTTTAAGCTTCCATGACTTGTAATAATAATAATAATAACGTAATTTTATTTTTCAGGGCTATGACATTAGCTTTTTAATTACCAATATTCATGTAGAACAAATGTACAAACACAAGATAGTAGATTTTGTTATTCACTTTATGGAAGAAATTGATAGAGAAATCAGCGAAATGAAATTATCGGTTAATGCTAGAGCACGCATATGTGCGGAGGAATTCCTAAAAAGGGTGAGTATCCAACTTATTCTATTCCATTAACTCCATATCTACTCCCACTTTGTCATCTAATTTACTCAATACTGGATTTTCTTTTCAGTTTTAATTCATTTATTATTGATCATTACCAGCTGTTTGAAGAATCATGGGATACGTTGCGATTGTATTGTCCAGTGGATCGTTGTACAACTTTTAACAACTTGGACAATATTAAGAGACACTTTTATAAAGTATCTAGTGACGTGTTCTTATCCACATGCCACTTAGAGTGTTCCATGTTAAATGGATCGATGTATAAATCATCAATGTTATTTGCTTCAAATCTTGTTATACGAAAATAATACGAAGCGATATTAAAAGTGAGTATCGCTGTTTAAACTTTTGTGAAGAATGTTTTTTAAGTATTTGTTTAGTGAAGTAGTTGTGTAAGTCTGAAACCAATTCGCATTCAATGAATTGTAAACAAGAAAGATACTTTGATAATATATCATAAGCACAGTTAGTTTTAAGCAAATCTACAAGCTCGAGTATACAAATTTTTTTTCAAAGTAAATCAATTGACATCGAATAAGTCATTTTTACTCATGTTTGCTAAAAGAAATTCTTAAAAAAAATTTGAGATTATATTATATATATGTGTGTGTATATGTATGTATGTATGCATGCATGTATCTTTATCCCTATGTAACTAACTATATAATTTCAAAACAAAAGTATTACATGATTATGTGTCACATTCATATTAGCGATACTTAGCCAAAGTTACATCGTTATAGAAATTATTTTGTCAATTTATCGTAGCAAGATTTAATAAGTAACCTTAAGTAACTATGGGTGTGTGTTTTGCGAAATTTCATTTTTCAAATTTGTATACTTTACACACGAGAACTTTTATACAATTTTCTTATAATAGTACATCTCTAATTGAAATAACATAGATTCAAATATCGTAGACAAATTGCAATACCAAATAAGATTTAGGAAGATTCGTTATTTCAAAATTTGTTTGAAAAATCTTTACATATAATAACAATAAATCGTTTAATAAATATATCATTTACTTTTCTAAAATGTTTTATTATTTCGGGCGAGAGGGAGAGAGAGGGAGGGAGAGAGCGAAATCGATAAGAAGCATACATATACATCTCGAAGAATATTTTTGCGTTTAAGTACGGTGTTGCTGCATGATGAAACCGTTTGTTACATTTAATTTTTTTAAACATAATTTTAACGAGAAAAACGCGCGGATATATTGATGTAACGTGTTTTCAGGCTTTAACGAAAGAATGAAAAATAATATCCTTCGACAATTTTACACTACGTATAATCAAAACGCGTGTTATACTTGCAAGAGAAACCTATAAAGTTTTATTTTGAAATAAAGTAATATCGAGTTATACGTACGCGTATATGCTGTAAAGGGGTAGATCAAAATTGTTGATAATTTATCATTTTCATGTACTTAGAACTTATCACGTTAATTACGAGAATTTCACGTATATAGTCAGACGTAGTGGATAAAATCCGTTCTGATTCTGTTTCGAAAATTCCGCAACGGATGCGCGCCTTCGTATCTGCAACCTGTGAGCAAAGTTGTAGAGCGGTATTCACATAATCCGATCTTATATTTACAAGATCGTTTTAAGCCTGATCGTAAACGGTTTTCAGACTATCGATGAAATGACTGCACAGCGTCTCGAGAACTTGAAACATCCTCGTACTACTTAAAACGATCTTGAATATGAGCTTGGACTATGAATAGGGGTTATAAGTATAGTTCCGTAAACTGTTGCGTAAAATTCATGATAATTCTGTAAATATAAGTAAGTAGAAGAGCTTTCCGGTGAGTTTTTTCCTATGATCGATCGATCGTCAGTCGTCAATTCGGTGTGTTTCGAGTTTTCCAAGATTAGGTATGCGAATTTTCCCTTCTCAATCTACCGATCTCTATTAAGCTCTATTCTATTTTTCTTTGCTATTTGTAAATAAAACTCATAGTCAATCTTCCAGTTAACTTCTCATGTGAAACTTATTGCATTATTTTAGAATTAAATAGAATATATTTTTAGCATATCAGAAAGATTGTTTCGTTAAAAATTTATTTATTTGTGGTAAAGAACGATAGTGTGTTCGAGTTTTTGAAATCGGATTTATCCTTTTATTGATAAATTTATAACTTATAATAATAAGTAACAAGTGCATTTGTCGTTGATAAAACTGAAGTGAATCGATGGACATAAAGTTATTTCTTTAATTCGTTCGTTCAAAACGATCATAAGTTCTCATTAAGAACGATTTTGATCAAATTCCAATTAACTTAATCGGCGATTAATTCTTAACCGACAGAGAATTGTACAGTAAAATTTGTAACTGCCAATTTTTCAATTGTTAATTTTCTGCTTTAATCTTGTTTGCTAATGCGACAAGGAACAAAAAAAATTAACAATTCTACATCCATGTTAACAAAATAGTACGAATATTATTTGATAAGTTAATCGCCGATTAAGCTAATCGAGAGTTTGATCAAAGTTAATTTAAACGCAAGATTTTTTCGAGAGTTTTACTGGTTTTACTACAGGTTGTAGTAAATACAAAAGACTGTTGCTGCACCGCCTATAGCGTTGCACAATCTTGCGTTTTGTCTTTGCGCCAACAATACATGCAATATAATCAAAGTAATACAAAAAACAATCGAGAGATACTAACTTTGTCATCGTTATTTTTATCATTATTTTCTGTTTTCGTTAACGTCTCACGCTTTGTTTTTTCTTTTTGCCAGAATTATTACTCCAGATTCCTTCTCAATTCTTTCGAGAATATTTCTTCGTATGCATCGAAGTTAAATCTTTCAGCTTATACACGTATATTGATATTTCTAGTTCAAATTTAGGCTTCAAAATTGATTTTTATTCTCATTCTTCTATTATGTCCGTTTCCACGTAACACGCGGATCATCTAAACCCGTTATCTATTCTTTCCGATTCTACGTTTTTACTTCTCGTTCTTTTGGATTATTTTTCTATATCTCGTAGCGGACTGCACTCGGGCTTGC
The DNA here is from genome assembly GCA_030770255.1 of Temnothorax ravouxi. Lineage (NCBI taxonomy): Eukaryota > Metazoa > Arthropoda > Insecta > Hymenoptera > Formicidae > Temnothorax > Temnothorax ravouxi. The sequence continues at coordinate 9,389 of JASTWP010001560.1, forward strand.
GCGACGCTGTTGGCTTTTTACGCCGACGCCAACGTCGATGCCGACGCCGACGCCGACGCCGACGCCGACGTCGACGCAGCGTTCGCAATTTGGAGTCGATGTAGTCCGAGGCTCGCCGTCTTCGGACACAGGGGAGCTAGAAGGAACCGAAGCAAAAGAGTCCTTCATCATTACTGCCATTGTGTTGTCGTCATCGTAATAAAAGAGTAACAGAGACAATATAAAAATTACACGGCAAAAAAAGGAAAAAGAAAGAGGGAAAAGTGAGAATTATTGATAAAGATAAAGGGAGACAGTGAGAGTGAGAGAGAGAGAGAGAAAAAGAGAGAGAAAAAGCAACCAAAAATCAAGGCTATAAAATAAAAAAAGGTGTGAGAAAGAGAGGGAGAGAGAAAGAAAGAGAGAGAGAGAGGAGGGGAGAGCGCAAGGAATACATAAAAAATAAAGGTCCGAAGAGAGATAGAAACATAGGAGACATCCCTACAGGCATTTCCAGAAAGAAAAAAAGCGATATCGAAAACAGGAAGGGGTGAAAGTCAGTAAGATAAAAGCAGAAGGGAGGGAGGAAGCGTAAGAGAGAGATACGAGGAAGGGGCGACACAGTGTGTGTGGGGGAGAGCCGCGAATTGTGGCGTTACGAGAGAGAAAGAGAGAGAGCGCGCGAGCGAGAGAGACACAAAGGAGATCCGAAATCGAAAAGTTCGCAATTGTGGCTGCTGCGGCTAGGTAGGATGCGTGTGCTTGGGTGCGGCGTCTCGTCACCACCCGACAAACGACAGTTTAGCAGTGTCAACGTCAACAGCATCCGTAATACCATCGCCAACGGCGGATTCGTCGGTGCCGGGAACGTCAACGACAGTCCTGCGAGAACGTCTCTTGGGAGCGCGGGATTGTTCGCGAGAAGTAGCGGCCGAATCGTCTGCAAAGACGGGAGATCCCCGTGGAGCTTGACAACTCCGTACGACCACATCACCACCGCTACCACCGCCGCTACCACCGCCGCTACCACCACCGTATCGTCCGTAACTCGCCCGCGAGCTCGCGAAGAAACAGAGCACCTTCGATCCACGTGTCTCATCACCCTCGGCAACTCGCGGGAGCGATCGTACGCCAGCAATTGTACGCCGAGAAGGGCGCCTAGGACGTCGTGGTCCCCGTCGTTTGGACGATAACGGAGCTTCGACAACGGGTAATTTCGACTCCGCGCTCGTCGGCCGAATTAAGCTCTTCTTCCGCATGGTAACGACCACCGTTGGACTTGGGCGTTGAAGCGCGGCGTCGAGCGGCGAGTCAGACCCTGGCGGCAAGGTCGAACCAGCTCCAGCCTGGCTCTCAGACAACGTTCAGACTACTCATGTTCATCCCGGACACTCTGAGAAGCTGCATGGTGGAACCGGATGTCTCGACTTACCTGCAGGCTCCTTCCGTCGGACAGGTGCTTACAATTAGATTTTTAAAACGCCTCGCTTACGTTCGCCGGGCGCGCGAAAGTTGCTCGATTTTGCTGATTCGTTTACGTGCGCTTCCGCTGCTACTCAAATTTTGTTTTGCTAATCGATAGCTTTTAAACATCAATGTTTAAAAGCTACATTGTAACGGTGGTCATCCGATGCTCCATCCCAAACAACACAATGTCCAAAATCGGGACATAAGACGTCTTATGTCCCGATTTTGGACGTTGTGTTGTCTGGGATCACCTTGTGTGTTTACTTGACCGCTCTCTTCTCTTCGTTCCGCGAGATATTTTATGCTGCGTACGTAAAATCTCGTCGGTTTATTTTCGACTATAATGTCCGCATGTCGCGATTAATTCGTGTGATGTAAATTTTGGGGGTGTATACATGTGTGTGAGCGCGCGCGTGTGCGTACGCGTGTGTATATACTACGCATCAATCCAACGTGCCTTGATGCCTTTCTTATTCCAAATTCCAAACTTAAAATTTGATTCGGAGTATCATGGATATACCGGTGCGCAGGGTTGCACCGTAAATTTTGAACAATCGAGCAACAAATTCCACCGTTTGAACAAAAAAGCGTTAAAACAGGGAGAGAGAGAGAGAGAGAGAGAGAGGGGGGGAGGAGATTGACAAAGGAGATGCAGGAATCGCGTTGATGTCGCGTTGCGTCGCGTCGCGTCAGTTCGAGGGCAAATCTAGTAAGCTAGGACAGGGGCTATTAATAACTGTTTAGGATGCCGTACCTGGGCGCCGCGCGCGCGGTACCGTCCGCGTCTCGATACGCGCGTCCCGACGACCGGCGTCTCAGTGTCGTCGCGACGACCAACGTCGCATCCACCGTTCCGTTCGACGGCGAAACGTAGGTCGCGTACGAAGCCCGCGGAATCCGAAAACAGCGCCCTCCCACGTAATTACGCGCCCAACTTGCCTTGTCGGAGGTAGCGGGGTTCGCGCTAAAAAAAAATAAGTTGTCTCAGCAGTTATTTCGTTATCTCGTGCCAAAAAGTTACGACGTTCCTTCAAAATCGTCCATCCCGGCTGCGCCTCGTCGGGGATCGCTTCTACGCGCTGAAATGGCGCGGTGCAGCGTACCTCTCGAAAGAATATGGGAAAACTCTACCACACGCTTCGTGTAGAGCCAGATGCTCGGCCGACACGGATTGTCGCTATTCGGATTCGCTATTCGCGTGGGCGAATCAACGTGTTAAATTTACGTTTGGTTCCGCCGATTGATTTACCGTAGAGCTATTTACCGGTGGCCCGTTCTTACAGCGGCTCCCGTCGTCTTTTTATCGCCGCTCCTATTTTTTTTTCTTTGTTTCTATAATCTCTACGTCCGCGAGATAAAAATTACGTTGACCCGATATACATCGAGATGTTTCATCGGTTGTGACTCGTGAGTTTTTTCGAACAAGTTTGCGCCACGCGATATTGCGCGAGTAAGAACAGAAGAGGAGGAGAAGGTGGTGGTAGAGGAGGAGGAGGAGGAGGAGACGTTGGTGGCGGAAGAGAAGAAGGAGGAGGAGGAGGTGACGGACTCTAATTTGAGTTCGCGAATCGCTCGTACCTGACAATGGTACGTTTCCCGTGTGACCATCGTTTTCCGGGAGTGATTTACTTTGCGCTTCTTCCCGCTTGGCTGCTCGTCGGTTTTTGGCATGAATTTTCTCGCGTGAAAAGTAACTTACAGTAGAGAAAAAGAAAGAACGAAATAAAAAAAAAATAGAATACGAGACGACGCGTTTCCTTTGGCTTTATCGCGCTTGTACCTCCCTCAGCCCAGATAACACAATGTTCAAAATCGGCACGTAAGACGTCATTAAGACATCTTTTTTTTTATGTCTCGATATTGAACATTATATTATCTGGGAAGTATATCTCAAAATTCGTCGCGCGTTCCTCTCCAATGTGTTCTTTATCCCTGCCGCGATGACGAAAGAGTGTTTAACGTTTCTGATTTTCGTTGGTTTCCCCGAAAATAACAACGTTACGTAGACAGATGGACGCGTGCAATGGCGCGTCCGTAAAACGTCCGTGAGCGACGGCCTCGTCTCCCAGTTGCATTCGTTTCTCATTACTCCGTTCGTATACGTACGTTCGTTCCTCCGTTTGATAACCAAGCGCATCTGACGTCCGACGTCTGACGAGGCGCCGAAGGAAAGAGCGCGAACGCATATCAGTATATACTTCTCCTTCGATTCCTTTTTCTCTTTTTCGTCGCTTCGTCTCGCGAGCAAACGTCTCGAGAACCTGACGAGATCGCTGGCGCTTTCGATTCTTAAAATTTAAACTGCGCGGCGAGTTTAGAATAGTTTCTTTTATAAAGGAAAAGAAGTCGTAAGAGTGAGATTCAATAGGGACGAATTTGAACGATTTTTCTTAAAGAAAGGAATGTCATCTCACTATTAACGTTAGAGATCCCACTTGGAGAGGACGATCACTCGCTTAACACGAATGTCCAAATGACTTCACGGTAACGGCGATCGATAAAAATTATGCGTTATTATCGTACGATTGATACAGAACGCGCGGAATACATGGACGCGACAGCGTTTACGGAAACCGCAGTGTCGCAAACAAGATCGCCGGCGTTGGCAGTCGGCTCCTCGACGGTGTGAGACATTTTGTCAAGAGTGCAGATAGATAGATTTGTCGAATTAATTAGAAAAATACGTGAGGAGGAAGAAAAGTGCGCGAGCGCGGGAGTCGAGCGAGTCTCGGAGTCTCGGAGTCTCGGGAGGATTCACGATTGTTGATTCTTGGACCGCTGCTCGGCTACTCGCGTGGAAGATTTAAAGTCGCGGAGAAAACCAATCGCTTCTTCTCGAGAACAGATCCGATCGGTACAGATGAGGCCGCGAGCGATCCACAACTGTGGCGCGAAGGAGTATCGGGATCTTCGCAATCGTTACTGCGAGGATCGCTGTATCTGACAGCTGGACGCTGACAGGAGGGACGGACAGACGGTAGTGTGCTACAGCGGCTGCAGTGTTTGCGAATACTCGATGGTTCGTTTGTGTTCTTTAGCAGTTTATTCGTAGCATTCAAGATATGTACGCACGACGAAAGGATTCTAATTTTCGTTATAAATAGAGGAGAGGGGGAGGGGGGAGAAAATATTGAATTAAGTCCACTGCTGTCTATCGTCCGTATCAAATACGATATGTTTGATATTGAGTGCATCGCAAATATAATTTAAATTTCATTTAACATACGTGGACAAAGGAAACTATAAATCAAGTATGATGAAAAGATAAAGTACTGCTAATAAAACAAAAATAAAAGTTTATGAAAGAATAATTAAACAAAAATTAAGATAAAAAAACTACTCGTTGTACTACAAAGTACGTGTAAACTATCATAAACTGTTCAGTCAAAAATTATAGCTTAAATTTATAGCGCGGAATTAATAAAAAGATCGACACAGCTGTGTCATACAAACCTCAATTTTTTAAATATTTATATAATTTAATTTATTTAATTGGTATAACTTTATTATTGTTATCTATTATTTCAATTTTCTTTCGCTTTTTCTCTGCTACACGGTTATACTTTTTTTTAACCAGGCTAAGTAGACTAGATTATTCTTTAATAACATATCGACTAAACAGTCAGCAAATCAGATAAACTTTTTTTTAATTTAAAGAAAGCGGTTTCTTTCAATAGTTCTATGTAAAGACTTACGTCGAGAGACGTTTATAAAGAGAAATGATAAATCTCATACATTTTGTTTACTTCAATGTTTGCAGTTTTGTGTACACACATAAATAATAGGGTAAATAACATATGTTTGATGTATTTGTCTATTTTATTAACAAAGATATTTCAAGCTGTGAAAGCTAGTTGAATTAGTAGTGTGGGATATTGTTCGTGTCGTTTACTTTTTTTACTTTTGCGTGAATTTTTCTAGAGTTTCTATAATAAGATTTAAGCCAATGTGGTGACGATTTTTTATTGGTCCCGTCATATGTTTCAGCCAAGTTAGTGAGAGTGAGACAAAATGTAAGTGGGAGTGAGACAAAGTTATCATAATCGTCATATGCCTCAGCCAAGAAGTTAGTGGGAGTGAGACAAAGCTATAACATTTGGCTGTACATGGCGGCGGTTTGTCCTAATTCTTATTATAGGAACTCTAAATTTTTCCATCGATATCCGTGATTTACAAAACTTGCGTACTTGAAAACAAACTTTCAAATTGCGGGACCCAAAGTGCTTAACACTCACTGCCACGTGTTTACGATACATCTAAAACCTAATCATGCAGGCCAGGTGTATCGTAAATAATACATTGAGTATTATCAGGTCAAAAGCTGCAAAAAAAGGAAATGGAAAAGCTTAAATACCGTCATGAAAGAATCGGCAATAAAATACAGCAACTATGGTAAAAAAAAACCGCCTTGGCCTCAGGGCGTAATTTTTTTATTCCACTTGGCAGTAAAAGTGTTAATATGATGACAATTCTATACGGATATGGACAATCCTATGAAAGGAATAAATATTGTACGATTGCAGGATGAGTTCCATCCATTTATCGAGGCTCTTCTACCATTCGTGAAGTCTTTCTCGTATACATGGTTCAATCTACAAGCTGCCAAGAGGCGATACTATAAGAAACACGAAAAACGGATGAGTTTAGAAGAGGAACGTCAGTGTAAAGAGGAACTCCAGGTAAGGGATTATTTGAAATTAATCTAATGGACGTTTCTCTTTGACTTTTAACACCTTTTTATCCGGTATACACAAACCAAACTATGGATAAATTGGCTCTTCGAAAAATTAATTCGACGCAAGAATTGTGCGTGTGTGTGTTTGACGTGTGCGCGTCTGCGTGCGCGGTATAAATTGAACGATTACAAAACTTAATAATAAATTCGATTAAAGACCTGGACTGGATCTGGATAACCTAATAATAATAATCTTTGTGTTTTGTATACTTTTTCCAAACTCATTGTTAGTCAATTACGCGTCGATTTTTTGTCAGTTTTTAAAACACAGCTCCTATAGTTGGAACAGTAAATCCCACATACCTAAATCGATAATCGATTCAAATTTTGATGCATCCTTATTAAATTACCGTAAAGAATTTATTGCGAAAAATATCACCCCAAGGGAGTCATTTAATAGGGATCCTCACTAGCATCAAATCCAGTCCAGACCGTAAATAGCGTTTTTCTCTCTAATTGATTGCATATCATAATGGTCGTGTTTCACTTATTATTATTGTTAATAATAAATAGTGAATCTTTCGATTAACTTTTTTTCTCTAGCGGCCGGTCGTGCCCGTTTGACGATATCACGATTGCTAATGCTATCGGCTCGTTGCTTCTCTCCACCGTGATTCCCATCCTCCCTCGCGACAGCGTTCGATCAATATTTTAATTTCGCGATGTTGCGGTATTTAGCGGAAGAGCGGCCGGCATTAACTAGTGGCGCATAGGCGTTTCTTCTTCCTCTATTTTCTAGCGTTTTCGTCCCATTTCCGAATGCATCTGAAGAATGAGTCTCATGCAAATTAACATTGCTAATTGTAAAGAATCTTTGTACATTCGACAAATACGATAATTTTCGCATGAGGCGCGGGAATGTCTCGTGGAGTAGCCCATCAGGTAAAATTTCATCTAAAAAATTATAACGTTTAAATTCGCAATCGTTCGCGTATGATAGTTTACCGGTCCAGTAAACGTATAAATAAAATAAATGAAAGTGTAAGGTTATTGGCCAACACACAAAACATAATGCTAAAATATATTCTCTCTGTACAACCACTGGCACGATGCGGTGTTTGTATGCGGTGACATGACTATACGTTTTATGAAATCAAAATATAGTTTCGTTTTCTTTTTTCTTTTTCAAACTATTTTTGAAGGCTATTAACCAATGATGTGATAGGCATTATTCCAAAGTAGCTTACTTTGTAGGCTAAAAGAGCGGATCGATTTAATTAGAATACTTAGCTGGAAACTGGAACGAGGAAAACAAAGATCTTTTGAATCGTGATTTAATCGAGCGACGATAGGATTATAAGCGTTGTGAAACAGTCTCGTTTTAAAGTCTAATTGTCATAACGAAATAAGAAAAGTGACTGATCGAAAGACACGATAATCTCACGTAGCTATTGAGCTCAACTTGATTGTTTTTAATAAAAGCAAAATATCTTCGCGTACACGTTTCGTCATTATTTAGCTCCATTGAGACTTGTCAATCGTCGTAACGTGCGGTGCATTTTGTAAGCGTAGAGACGCGGCGCATTTATACGTTGGGAGAAAGAAAATTTGGGATAAAGGGACGTGGATGGAAAACAACGAGAGATACGAGCCAGACTACGCGCGACGCGAGTCTGTCGTTTTCTCTTAATTTCGAGACAGACCGCAGTACGATATCGACTACTTCAATTCGGGTGTAGCGGGCGCTGTGAGGGACCGAGACGAGCGAGTAGCATGGAGGAAAAGAGGTAGGAAGTCAGAGCAAAAGCAAAAGAAAGAGAATGTGAGCAATGGACGGATAGACGGGGATAAACCAGAGTGGGAAAGGGGGTGCGCGCGGTACGGTACGGTGCGACCGGGCGCTTCCCGGCGCGGCATGGCGCGGCGCGTCGCTCGTAAGAGGAAGGAAGAGCGTATGTATGCGAGAGGAGTATGTGCGGCTCGGCGGAGGGTTGAAAAGGGTCGCGGTGGATCGAGAGAGTCCGTGCGAGAGGAGCGGAGGAACGGTCGGGAGAATCTAGAGTGAGAGAGAGAGCGAGAAGGGGAGGAGGAGGGGGAGGGCACCAACACCCACGAGAAGTATCCGCTATGCGAGCGTTGCGCACCAACTTTTCGGCAATGGGGGATGAGTTGGGGTTGGGAGAGGGAGGGATGGCCGGTCGGTTTGGGGCGGTCGAAAATGGTGTTGGAGGACGTAGACATGTAGCGCATACACCGTCGCGACGGAGGCTGCGGCTACGCGGCGCCTACCAACCACCATCTATAATCTCTATGCAGATATCGATTTTCTACCCTGTATTTCCTAAATTTATGCAAACTAGGAGCGCGCTACCCTTTCTACCGTACTGCTCGTCGCTCGTATTGTCACCTTTTCCGGCTCGTTAGCCGGGAACTACCACGTAACTGTGGATTCACTTCGATAGATATATGTTGCCTTATAATCGTCATTCATTCAAAAGGAATAACAACCGATTGCCTGCATCTACATTCTACGTTAAATTAATCGTTTTATAAGATGAGTGAAACAAATCCTGTTTTTACGACACCCGGTGTACTCGATACCGCGCTGAAACGAATCTCGGCACATTTGTCCCTTTATCGTCCGATGATCCGTATTAATAGACACTTTGAGACGTTTTGTCGTTTGGCCGATAATTAGCAGGTACAATATGTTTTAGTTTCAATAAAATAACTTCCCAGACTGCACCATGTCCAAAATCGAGATAAAGTCATCTTTAAGATGTCTTAAATATTTGTTTGGTGTAAAATGCTGTCTGGGTTGGTGGTACAGTATCATAAAGTTCCCTTTTGCACACATTGCTGAGATTTATTTCAAATCGCATATAAATGTTTAAACGTAAGCGAGACGACCCTTTTCTTGCGTAAGATCATCCGTAATTTACGAGGATCTAAAAGGTTACGCGACGTCGCCAAAACAAATACGATTCGCGAATCGCGAGTAAAAACACCGTGAGAAATTTTCAGCGAATCTCGAGACGGCGGATGTTCGATATCCGCGCGTCGTTTCACGACTGTTAAACGAAAACTCGAAACTACGAGTTGTTTGTACTTGACTGTGTGAAGCACAGGGCGGAAAAGTAAAACGAAAGTGTTGCTCCTCAAACGAAGGGGGAAAGTACAGCGAACTCATAGGGGTGTCGACAATTTCAACTTTAATGCTTTCCGTGGTTCGTACTCGGAATAGGAAAGACAGCCGATGCCCTCCGCTTCGAGAGACAGTATATAATATCTACAGCGTTTTACGTAGACCTCGGAATATTGCCTATAAAGAAATCGCGGAGTCGCTTTGTTCGCGTCATAACGTATAGTAACGTAAAGGGTCGGGCAGATATACATGGCTGGGAAGTTTGCCAAATTAATAAATATATTCCCAGGCTCTCTCTTTCTCTCTCTCTATCCCAAACACACACACTTGGAATTTTCTTCATTCTTTTCCACGTATTACAACTTATCCTTACCGTCGAACGACAATTCAGCCCGAACTGACATTATCCGCGACCTCAAATGCGATGTTGCATTTCGCGTTGATACTTGTACGATGACAGATTTCATCCTCGTTACATACGTTTTGTTTTTACTTCGATCAATGACGTTTTCTTCATACATTACAAAAGTACTTAAAATACTTTTAAAATCTTTTAAATTACTTTAGACTGGAGGCATGATTTTTTGGGGATTTATAGTTTCGCGCCTTTAACCGCTGAAATTCGTACATTTTTATTCGTTGACTTGTAATATGCGAAGGGGGGGGGAGGGAAATATTTTCGATCACTCTGTTTTATATTCTTGACAATGAATCTGACATTGCCATTAGGTTTGATGCTCTATTACATATTGTTGTCATATTATCATCAAGTATGCTTTGATTATTGTATTCTAAGTTTTGATATCAATCCTATAGATACATCATTTAACAAAATTCAATGTCTGTTTTTTAATTTTAAGTATAATTCACCGCTGATGAAGACTTAGTTATACATATAGTCGAAACGTTTGGTTGGTGGTTGCACATTTCTTAATTTTCTTCCTTCTTATTGAATGAACATCTTAATTTAACATCTTAATTCACTTCTCGTCTAAATCACTCGTCTTTTGGCCGATTTGATTTTACTTTATAACATTATGAAAATATTTTGATGTTTTTGTTTCGCTTTTTTGTTCTCTCTCTCTCTCTCTCGCTCTCCCCCTCCCCCTTTATGCTTTCTCTCATTTTTCTGTCTCGCTAAATAACAGCGGTTGTCACCTTTGACAAAAATTGTATATCAATAATGCAAAATGCATTACCAATGTTCGTTCACCATTTTGGATCGACAATGCAATACGCACTTTATTTTCCATGTTTATAAATAGCTCGTGAGTATGGCGACGTTCGTAGTGACGCGTTTTAGCCTCGAGATTCAAGATCGCGGAAGACAAAGTCAAATCGAGAGTTGGAGCGATGATAAAATTAATGAAGGAAATGTGTACTACGTCGAGGAAATAAATCGTTGTGGTATACTGTATGACAAATTAAAAGTATTATTCTCTTCTGATAATGTCATCGGCGAAGCTACGAAGGATTTTCTTCACGGGCAAAGCGATATCTATCGGGATACGACAGAATGTATCGATACAGGTATATCGGTAGAATCGCGATGCGCTCGAGAAAAAGGGAGAGAAAAGGAGAGAAAGAAAGGGTCAATTACAGGGCGCGAACTTTTATATTTGATCTAAAATAAATCGGCAGCAGCTGTCGTGGCAGGTGTCGTCGGGTAAGATTCGCCCGATAAGATTCGTAGCGGCAACGATCGATTCATCTCCCTCTCAGTCTAAAATAAAATGTCTAATCTATATATAAAATAAAGTTTACAATTAATTTAGAGTAAATGTCATTTACGGTCAGGACGGGATTTTAGTAGCTTAATAATATTACCTGCGTGAATTTTACGTACAACTCATCGGCCTACCGTAGCAAATCATGCGTCGTTATTATACGGACTTGAAATGCAGTGATCTCAACTAAGGAACATTACATAATTAACCCGTTGAGGTCACATGGGGTCCAGTGGACCCCAGCCTTTTTTTTTTATTTTTTCTTAAAAGTATACTATTTTGAGAGTAAAACGCACAAAGTTTTTTTGCTCTATCTAAAAAAATTTGGATGAATATTTTTGTGAAAAGAGTCAAATTTCTCAAAAAAAATTTTTTTTCTCACGTTTTTTCAACATAAAAAAGTTTAAAAAATTATTGGATTATAAAGAGAAAGTCATAAACTAAATTCCAGTTCAAGGTTTGAGTCGATACATCAAAAAGAACGCCAATGGCAACTGTTGTGGGGTCCACTGGACCCCATGTGACCTCAACGTTATTTTTAGGAGGTGTGACCTCAACGGGTTACATTAATAATCAATTTAATGACACTAATATAAATTGTTTTAGAATATTAGAGATATACTATATGGAAAGTACGGGACATATAGGATATGTTGCGAAAAATAACATTTCAGCCAGGATTCGAATCTGGACCTACATAGCCACAGCTGCATTCCGTGCGGGTGTTTAATTAAACCAATTTGGCCACTGAGGCATGTAAATAAAATTTACATTAAACGTTTGGATTATTTAACTGGATTGTTTTGGGGTATTGCTCCGCGTGTCACACTTTGTCGAATGATAATAAAGGGAAATCCAAATAACACAATGTCCAAAATCGGGACGTAAGACGTTTGATGCTCTTTTACATATATTGTTATACATATTATCATATCAAGTATGCTTTGATTATTGTACTTAAATTTTGATATCAATCCGAGATACATCATTTAACAACATTCAATGTTTGTTTTTAAATATTTAATTCACCGCTGATGAATGATAGTATAGTTGAAACGTTTGGTTATTGCACATTTCTTAACTTTCTTTCTTCTTTCATTAAGATGTCATTAAGACGTCTTTAAGACGTTTTAGAATCTTGTGTCCCGATTTTGGACATTATTGTGTTATCTGATGAGAAGACGCCGAAAGATATAAGCGCAATCGTGTGAAATTAGTGACGCGGGCGAGATTGCCGCGCCTTATTCGGGATAGCGCATCAAGCGCATGTACGCATGTCACGATATTATGCGTTCTCGGTACAATTCCCGTGAACACGGCTCTCCTTCGCATTCGGCATACCTGATATCGAGTATACGCAGGATGCACCGTAAACGCGCGACGCTTTCTCCAGCGAGGAGCGGACCTCAGCGGCAAATGCACCTCTTACCTCTTATCCGCTTTATTCGCGAATGCGCGCGCGGGCGCGTACATACAAACGTGTAAGCGTGTAAGAACGTGCCTGACATTTTATCCGCGCGCGCCCGCGGCCCGCGCTCGCGCCCGTGCCCGTGCCCGTACCCGTGCCCGTGCCCGTGCACGGAAATGTCGGGACGTCGCGCGTCGATGCGTGATAGGTGTAGGCTAGTCAATAAAGACACTAAAATTCGAAAATTTAACTTTAATTACAAAAGTTTTCAAAATTTGATGGAATATTGGGTGAGTTAAAATAACAATAAATCTCATTTTGCAACCATCCCCGAGGTCCGGAACATGTAAAATATTGCAAAAAAATGTAAATTTATTATAACATTGCGAAAAAAATTGCAAAAGTGCTGCAAATTGATAGAATAACTTTTACAATTGCCCCGAACAGTTGTGCCAATTTGCAACCTTCTATGTTGCACGCAATATATATTTTTTAATCAATGATGGAACAATTGTTTATTTGGTCGTAATTTTGTCAAAAAAATTGCAAAAGTTTTGCAATTTTTACGGAGTGTTTCAAATGTCTTCCTTTATCCAAATATAAATTTGCAACCCTCTACTAGTTACGCAAATTATTACAACTTATTAATGACTAAATACGTTGTTTTATAAAAAATTTCAATGTTGCGTGCCTCGAAATAGGTTGCAAATCTAATACATTGCGGAAAATATTACAATAGACATTGCTTCACAATAGACATTGCGCTTAAGTTTGCAGGACTTTTGCAATTTTTTTCGCAGTTGTATATAGCAATAAATTAACGTTTTTTGCAATGTTTAGCATGTTCCGGACCTCGGGGATGGTTGCAAAATGAGATTTATTGTTATTTCAACTCACCCAATATGCCATCAAAATTTGAAAACTTTTGTAATTAAAGTGAATTGATTGTCTTTATTGACTGGCCTAGTGCGCGGATAGCGTCCGTCGTGTCGTTTCAACTATTCTATTCCTCGACCGCCCTTCGTCTGATCGCAATCACGGTAAATGCGAACGATCGTCAAGTTAATACCGTTAATTGTATATATCCTCGTTAAGTCGTTAAGTTGACTGCTAAATTTTAATGTCATATGGTCAGTAAATGTAATAATTTTCCTGCCAAAGATTTTTTTAGAATTTACTTCATCAGCAAGTTGCTGATATATTGTATTTTATTTTGTTATTTGTTTAATTTTATCTCGTACAACCGTTTAATCAAAGTTAACGGTAAGAAGAACAAACGATGGGCTCAACAACCTAATAATCTAACCTAACGGACATTCGTTTTAAATACATAAAACGATAATCTTGAATCGTATCAAATATTATCAATATCAAGAGCTTGAATATTTCAAAAGTCATGAATGTGTGTTTTGAAAATTAAATTTTATTCTCTCCTTAAATTATATCTTTTGTTTTTGTAACGTTTTGGAGTCTACAATAATTTCAGTTTCCCCTCATCCGTTTTACAGGTAGACATAGAAAACAACTTCATCTTTGAAAATTCGAGATGTTTCAATTGTGTTCGAGGAGAAGATTTCTGAGGAAAGATTTTTCAGGCATTCGAGACCTTGAGGAGACTCCGGTTTCAAATAGGCAATTCGAATCTTTAGTTAGACGGTGAAATTGTTGGAAAACTTTAAAGAGAAGAACTTGAACGTCCTCCATCGCTAAGCTAGAACACGTGGGCTAGAGATTTTCCGCCTCCTGTCGTACAAAGTGTACTGGCGTGTGTACGTGCATAGCAAAACGGGCTAGGCGAGATAGATCGCGCGCAGCGCGCAGTACGCTTGGATGCATTCCACGCACTTTCAATGCATTTCTCAGGGTTCTTATGCATGCGTGTATTTGCTATTCCGAGGGTGACAGGGGTCGCACGCGTGCGCTGCATATCGCGGACGGCCGAAAGACGTCCCTCGTCTCCTCGAGCGATTGTCGCTGCTCGCTATTCTCGCTCGGCTCGGGGCATACGAACTTTATAAACTCGACGAAATATTCAGATCGAACGTCACTAAGATGCTTTCGGGTCGTTCCGCCGTATAAAAATTTTGATATTTATTTAAATTTCTAACAAAATTCTAACACCCTGTATAGTTACACTTCCGTTGAACTCATGCAAGTACCTTTTTTTTTATCAGGAAAGAAGTGACAATTACGTGTGCGTAATCACGTGTTAGATCACTATGGCAATCGATGGATTGTCAACGATTGTCAATGGTACTCTGGTACTCTGGTATTTGCGATTTACGATGCCTTTCTTTTCCTTAGAACGAAAAGCTGGAAGTAAAACAGAAATGGGCCTCACGGCTTCTTGGAAAGTTGCGGAAGGATATAACGCAAGAATACCGAGAGGACTTTGTGTTGAGTATCACGGGAAAGAGACCAGCGATGTGTGTTTTGAGCAATCCTGATCAAAAGGGCAAAATGCGTCGAATCGATTGTCTTCGTCAAGCGGACAAGGTAAGTCCGGTGAATCGAATTTATGTACGCTTCCGCACGCATCCTTATTTGTATTTCAAACGAGAAAAAACACCGATATTTAACACAGCGAGAGTTCACACACCCAAGTTTTTACGCGCACTCTGATCGTAACGATCTCCGTTCGACATCTCTGTGATAGGTATGGAGGCTGGATCTAGTTATGGTGATCCTTTTCAAGGCAATTCCATTGGAATCGACAGACGGCGAACGGCTCGAGAAGACTGCGGAATGTGCGCAGCCAGGACTTTGCGTCAATCCTTATCACATCAACGTTTCCGTCCGGGAACTGGATCTCTATCTCGCCAACTTTATCACGAGTCACGGTAAGAAAAAATACGATCGATAATCGTCGCGATCGGATCGTTGATCCAAAGAAGTGATCGATTTGCTCGAGAATTTTCATCGGATCTAATTTGAGAAAGCAAACATAGCACTAACATTTACATTAATTATATTTATGCAAACATTTATTTATCGTGCGTATGTTTTATGTATCATATTTCTCAGTAATTACGTGTAAGCGTGACCTCTTTGACTCGTAACGTGCTGTTAAAGCAGGGCGAAGCTAAGCATAGCGCAGCTAGCGAGAATCCATACTTTGGACAATGTGGAGACAAGTCGCGCAATCAAATTATCAAGGTGACGACGTGGCGTGATCTTTCTCACTTGAATTTTTCAAACAGTTCCAATAAGACTGAAGCGAAACGAATCGAATGGCGAACGCGGAAGCGGCAAACATACATTGACGTTTGTTTCCTCTTTCTCTCTTTCCTTTCTTCTCCCTCTAGCACTCACAGAAAATGATAATATATTTTCAGTTTACTATGTAATTAACTCAAAATACATACCTAGCTATAGATTCGACTGAATTTTCATCAACTTCCAATGCAAAATATAAAAAAGAAGGTATACATAATATCGGTAATATTGCTAATGTAGTAATCTCGTCGCCAATATCTTTTTCATAATTTTGTCTTTTTAACATTCATGGCTGACATAATTATATATATAATCCGAATATAATTTACTTGGTGAACAAATGTTACGAGCAAAAAGGTACGTAAAGTACGTAAAATGTGGAAAAGAAATAGTGCGATTTTTCGTGCAATTTTCCTCGCGAAGGTCGCGAAGAAGGACCTTTTTCCTGGTCTCTATCGGACACACCAAATATCTGTATCAACGTCGTATAATATCCGTGTACGAGCCAGGGTCTACGCATGTTCCCATATATATTATTGCGTGTTTGTATGCGTGTCGTTCGCGTCTTCGTATGTCTGCGCATCGACGCGAGCAGTGTGCCGAATGAACATGTAGAGAAAATGTGCACGCAAGCGCGTGACCATGCTTGCCGCTGTATGCTCGCTCTATAAATAAATAGGCAACGGACATCTTTAGCGAGAGCTCACACAGCTTCGCTTATACGTTGATTTTCTCTCATGCCACTGAAAATACCTGAATATTTTTGCACTTGTGTGAGGATTCGTCGTGTGCCATTCCAATTGATTCTCAAATGTCGAAGCGATACCCCCAGCACGTAGCGTTTCAAAAGAAGTATATATGATGAAATGATATGAATTTCAAGTAAAGGTCGGATTTTATACGAATGGATATCGTAATCTCTATTCATTTAAGAAATAAAATAATCGATGATCCATGATTTTCAACAGTTTGCCATCTATGAGATACGAAGCTTCGCTTTTTCACGACGAGCAACTGTAACAAAATTTGAAAAAGATTTTTTAATGATTTTTTAGGATATGACTTTTGTAATATACGACTTGTGTGTTATATATAGAGTGAGAAAAATACTTTTCAAATGTACGACAATATGCAATTATAATTAATTGTGTAGTTTCTTTTTACGCGTACTCTTCTTTTACTTTGGCTTATCTCTCGTAGGATTTACAATAAGACTCGAGTTTCTATCGGCGCATCCCTCTTTACCCCTCTCGATCCACTCGAGAAATCGCTGTACATTCCGGACCCTCGAGTATTTCGGTGATATGTTGCGTAATGAGATTTGCGTAAAACGCGATGGTCCTTAACGTCGTACGGTGGTAAACGTTATGCGCTTTTCGCCAAAACAGAAGTTTTACGTAATTTTCTTTATTTGAATATTTCGATGTTGTAAAGTCGTCGAGAATTCCACAATGACTATTCGATATTTGAAAAATGAAGCGAAAAAGAAAGAAGCGCGCTATTACTTATCGTCGCAAGTGTAAATCAATTACTTTTCATTAATTGAGCGCGTTTGTCATTTTTTTCTGTTATAGAGGTACTTAACGGGATCTGCAACGCTAGCAAGGAGGAGGACAGGCGTCGAAAAGGTACTCGCACAATTTTGCAGTTCACATTTGTGCAATTATATCCGTTATATTCACTCGTTTCGAGAGAAGCATTCACGTACGCGCTTTTGGTTGATCGTTTCTTATAAAATTTTTTACACGTACATCCGACACATTTCCAAACTCACATATATCGGGCCTTAGCGAATCTGAACGGATATTAAATATTGTTCGCTGGGTTTTGTTCCCAGGTACAGGATACCATGAACTATATAATGGTGTCGTCTGCAATGATACGATCCTTGCGACAGGTGTCTTCAGCTCCAAAGAGCTCTGGATGCTTTCAAAAGGTACGACGCTACATTTCTCATAGATTCGAACTCGACTTCTCCCGTTAATCGCACGCAACTTGACTTTGGCAGCCTCACCACGGCTTACCCGCGTTTGTACGTTCGATAAATTTCGCATTCGGATCGATTTTGCACTACCAGATTAACATTTTTCTCAAGATATTTCATATGCGCGATGATTCCTCTGTGGATGCTTTCGAAAGGTGACGAACAGCTCAATGCGAAAGACCTTTTGAAAGCATCCTGATAGTTAAACAAACGTTGAACTTTTGCGCTTGAAAAAAAAAAATGCATATTGTCATATTTCTGTAAGAGGGATACGATATAGTATCTCGAGGTAAGTCTACAATGAAAAGTTTTGAACGCTGCGACGGGTCGTTACCCCTTTGGAAAGGTTATACGCGAGTTCTCGGCGTGGATTCATCATTGGCAATCTCAATAATAACAAACGGTTCTAAATGGCAATACGCCATTCGTTGGAAATCGGAGATCGATGATTCGAATAAAAACTGTCGCGCTTCTCTCGAATAACTCGACCGAATTTTACGTTCAATATCTTCTTTCAGACGCGAGCGTGTTAGATGAAGAATATAATTTCTCAATTATGTACATATATTGTGTGTGATTACCACGTCTTTATTTCCGTGTACCGGAATTATTAATGCCTCGTGCATTTATTACGTATATTATGTATATGTACGTTGTGTGCGTAGCTCGATAACTGACAATGAGAAAGAACTACAACTGCTTTTGCGAATAATTCTTTTTACGCTTATTAAAAGTATTAGAAATAATTTGATTTTTTCCTCTCTCTCTCTTTCTCTTTTCTCCCCTTCCCTTCTCTCTCTCTCTCTCTTTCTCTCTCTCTCCCCCCTCCCCCTCTCTCTATCTCGTTTTTTCGTTTGTTTTTTGCGCGGAAGCACCGCTTTCGCGATCGTGCTCGCGGAGTGCAAGGAAAACGAATGACACACGTACGAGCGTGCTAAGAACCTTAGCTGCTAATGTGCGTCTGGTTTCAGCGTCCATACTGCATGACCTCAGCGACATGCAGCCTCAAATAAACGCGATCAAAATAGAGCACCCGCCGTACTACTGCAGCAGCTACACCCCACCATCCGCAGCCACGACCGCGGATCACGTTCAGCCGGCGGCTAGCTTCAGTGAGTTTCAAAATCTGCCTTTGCCCTTATTTTTAGTAGACAGAGTCGGGGTCGAGCGGTAGCCGCAGCGTAACACGTAACACGCTTTCGTCCGTGTCCGTTAGCTCGCTAAACTAGTTCACGTCGTATAAGCGGAAAGAACTCGGAACCGGGATCCGGGGGAGGGAGAGGGCAAGGAGAGAGGGGAGGGAATTATTCGCTCACACGTAAATGTTGCTCCCTTGTGTTGATTCTGTCGTCGAAATGGTGGGAAATCTCGCTTTACCTGGTCTTACTTTTTTTTTTTATCGCAAATGTCCGTGAATCGTAAAAGCTATATGTTGCGCTGATTCTATTATTATCGCGATGGCTGTTAATTTTTGTGTCTTTGAATTGTTTTGTGTCTCCTCTCAAAGATACCTTTTATTTTATCTCCATATTCTTTTTCAGCATATACAGATGTATGCATTCCTGATATAAATGTCAGATTGTATGCGAAATTGAAACCGAAAGAAGAGAAAATATGAAATTACTTGCGTGTCTTAAATTGTTTTGCGTCATAATCGATTGTACGTCGTTTGTCGATATATCTTTTCCCTTTGTCTTCCGCGAACGTTATTTTTTACAGTTTTGTACTCATGAAGATGAAACGTACATACAACGAGATGAAGCACGCGCCAGCGAAAGTATATCTCAAGCGCGTATATTTTGAGCTAGCGAGCTAGCTATTTTACTTGCGTAATTGAACAGATTTGCTTTTTTCGGTTAATACGAAACGATGAAGGAGATGTTAGGGATAAAGGGAAGCGAGAACGAGAATGGACAAGTAAGGATTTAGAGGAGATGACATAAAGAGAGATAATTAAAGGATAATACACGAGATGGTATACTCAGAGATGAGCCTCGTTGTAAGAAGCGTTAATCCTACCTAGCAAAATAGGGGACGGTGCCAATTACCAAACAGATAGACGAAATTTACGGTCGAAATAAAATAAAACCACTTTATCGAGCATGTTTATTATACGCACAGAAAAATTTTAGCGATAAGCATACGTGAATCGTTGCCAACTGCATCTCCATGATATCTTTCTTTATTTTCTTTTTATTGTACGTACGTTCCTTTTTATATTAACGATAGCGCGTGGAGCATGCGATCGACCGTATATTATTCATAACTTGATAACGATGAAAAACGTATCTAAAAGAGGCACGTGAGGTGTACCGTGCGGTCGCGTTTAGAAAGAACAACGCAGTCCTAACTTTATATGGAGGCAGTTGGGGTAATTTGGACCACTCTAAAGCCTCTTGCACAATAGAGTATAGTAAATACAAAAGGTATAGCTTTGTCGGCAATCTTGTCGCTGTCGCTATCGCTATCGCTATCGCCTATTGTGCAAGGGGCTTAAGCCTTTTCAAGATAATTTGAAAACTATTAAAGATAATTAAACTTTCTTTTCGCTGAATTGTAATGCCAAATGTTTGTTACAACGCGTCCCTAACAAATTTTGTTTATTTATGGAATTTTTCGAAGGTAGATTTTGTATGGTATTTTGGATCTATTGGGCAAGGTGAAACACTTAATTAATCTTGCAAAAAGTATTTTTTATCGCATTTTAATGCATATTAATAATGAAATAGTCTGTAATAATTGTTATATTATATTTTTATTATATTCTAATTTATTAAAAACTTTGATTTTGTGCAAACTATCTTAAAATTATCCGGTATCGCTATTTTTACCTTTTCATCGTACACAATAGAAATGTGTATCATATGACACTTGCTAAATAAATAGAGTAAATAGACTACATTAAAATTCTATCTTAGTTTTACATGCAACAAAAAGCGACTAAGAATCTGTGAAGTAGATTGACTGCAAAATAAAAGGTTATGTACTAACTTTACGCTGTAAGCGATATATGCATCAAATCTTGTTTTAATTTTTAACTTTATGACACGTTGTGTTACGCTGCTGCTTTGTACGCGTTAGATTGGGGGACCAACAACTAATAATTCTACTGCTTGTCGCCAGGTTGTAACACTTAATAATCTAGACATTGTGATAGCTCAACTTGCACAGGTGTTTCAAATTATTCCACTTTCTCTATCACATCGCGTTTTGCCTTACGATCATTTCGCAGAATATCTCAGATTTTCGCTTTGTCGTCGCTTGGAAATGTCGATCCATGTTGATCTATGTATTCTTTCGTGCGTAGGTCCACCACCGGTTCATCAATTAATAAGGAACGATAAGACTGAGAAGCCGCCTACAGTAACGGTTTCGAGTGCACCGACATTTTCGTCGGTTCTCAGGCCGGAAGATGGACATCGAGGAATAGAATCCCCGCATTCGCAAACGGGTATGTACTCGTTTTTCAGTTTTCGCCGGTTATCGAACCTACGAATTGTCTCTCTCTCTCTCTCTCTCTCTCTCTCTCTCTCTTTCTATCTCCTCTCTCTCTCTCTCTCTCTCTCTATCTATCTCTCGCTCTCGGCAACGTTGCGAATTATTCGAATCTAGCTGCCATCTAATGATTCGCATGAAGAGGGAAGGATGGACGAGACATCTGCAAATGTATACATATATTCTAATACGAGGATTGAATAATTTACTAAAATTGCTGCAGAATGTTGGGCGATATGCTTTTTCCAACGATTCAAATTCTTTATAAATCAGGGGTTTTTTTACAAACGATTTCTTAATGTAAATTTTAAATATCGGCGATATATCAGCATCTCGAAATCTTACGCTCGTTAGAAATGAAAAAATATTGCAATTCGTATTTAATAAAACCGTTTCAATTTGATGAACCAAGCTTGTCAAGTTACGAAAAATGGGCTATATGTTATATAAATAGATTTTATATAACACCCAGCGCTACTTAAAACGAACGAAAACTTTGAAATTATTCTGGAATGTCGTTTGAAGAATTTACGACATATTTGTAAGCCTGCTTTATCGAGCTAACAATAAGCTAAGGTTTCATTGACGCGAGAAGAAGTTAGAGATTTATGTAGATTTAGTTACTCTCTCGTATATTCTCCGCACGTGATAATTTATAAGTTAGCTAACTTAAATATGGCGGTTGATGACGAATGAGATTTTTACATTGTTTTTAAGCATAGCCACAGTTTGTGGAAACTGCTAGAATCTAGGAATCTTCGATTTACATAAATGAAGATTGTATTAACAAGGGAAAAGAAGTTACTGGATTTCTTATCGATAGCAGAATCGAAATTAGAATACGTAATACATAACGAATAACGTGTAACGTCGCATTAGTATATTTCCGTATATTTCCGTGGAAGTGTTTCTCGATAAACACTGGGAGATTTGTAGAATTTCAACTACGATTTGAAACGAGTGATCATCGAAGTGAGACATCGACGATCTTCGCACCATCGAATCACGATGTCTTTTATCGAGGTACGCTATTATTCTGTAAGACACGACACGACTTTAGAGTCCTCTCGTTATTCCCGTCTTCTCCTTATCCTCGCCCTTGTCTCTCTGTTTTTTCTTCCCTCTCTTCCTTTCGCGTGCGTGCACGGATCTGGGGCGCATGTTTGGTGATCAATAACTTTTTAACTATTTAACTAATACGCATCTAACAGAACTTATCGCGTCGATCATGCTTTCAGAGCGATCAGTGCGCTTCACATTGAGTGCAAAGAATCAAATTAATATATCTTGTCGATCATTAATTATTGCATGCATCTCGATCATAGAGAAACGATATTGTTGAGAAGCGATAAGCGGTGGGTTGTGAGCTAATTTGTTATTTGTTAGCAGTTATATGTATTGTTTTTCTCGAATTTCTCATTTCTGATATTCGAATGGAAAATTATACCTATTCAAATAGTTAAATCTCACTGTTTGGAACACGCAACAATTATTTTTTTTCGAACGACATTCATGATCTTGTTTCATAAAAGACTATAAGTGTATGTACACCGTACCATTAATGCCTCAACACGTCAATTTAAATGTTTATCGAGGCATTATTGGAAATTAATTGGCATTAATAATTCTAATGTGTACATGTATGTACATATCGAAATTCGCAAAAGAATACTATAAATTATATAGGTTAGTGAAATCAAACTGAAAGTTGTATATAGCCAATTAATAATATATTATATTTTTGTCTCTCTCTCTCTATATGTAGGGTGTTTTCACGTTACAGTCATGTTTGGGTTAAAACTTAATAATTACAAAGCGTATTATTTTATTTTCGACAATACAAAACAGTAGAAATAAAAGTGAAATAAAAACAAATCTTAAAGCACAAATGTAACCGCTCCCAGCCAAAATACACTGCTCCATCCGTCTTCTTAGCGTCTTCTCACCCTTTCACAAACACATTTTTGGACATGTATTTATATGAACTATTTTGCTCATTTCGATGAGTAGAATATGCTCCTGAAGTGACGGTTCACATTTATGATACATCCTGTATATTTGGCTTACGGAACGGCTTACGGTTTGATAAATATTTTCTTCCGTTTGTATACTTTTTTGGTGAACTTGTTAAGTTGATTTAATCTTTTAAAGTTTGTATCATTAATCCTTTTCTAAATATATTAAAAATTGTAAATTTGAATGGAAAGCATCCTATTTTATGCAAGTGAATAACGATAAGAAAAAGAATTTAAATTTTACTTACATAATTAATCCGAATAATTGTTTTTGCTTCCTCATAGAGGAAGCTTTGTTTTCGTAAAAAAATTTTTTTTCTGATTTTCTGAACGTGGTCAGAATGTTCTAAAACGTCGAAAAATTGCAATTTTAAAAAATGTCTGTATGTATGTATGTATGTGTGTATGTGCCAAATTTACCGAAATTTCTATAACTCCAGAACTAATCAACCAAATCTTAACGAATTATATATGAAATAGGGGTAGAATTTTCCGGTGAGTGTTATAGAGGGTATAGTTCTTCGTTACCGATGTTCTGGAAACCGTTTTTTTTAATTCTTTTACCCGTAAGAATTAGAAAAATTAAAAAAATCGGTTTCCAGAACATCGGCAACGAAAAAATACACACTTTATAGTACTCTCCGGAAAATTTTACCCCTATTTCATATACAATTCGTTAAGATTTGGTTAATTAGTTCTGGAGTTATAGTGTGTATGTGTGTGTGTATGTGCCAAATTTACCGAAATTTCTATAACTCCAGAACTAATTAACCAAATCTTAACGAATTGTATATGAAATAGGGGTAGAATTTTCCGGTGAGTGCTGTAGAATGTATAGTTCTTTGTTACCGATGTTCTGGATACCGTTTTTTAAAATTCTTTTACCCGTAAGAATTAGAAAAATTAAAAAATCGGTTTCCAGAACATCGGTAACGAAAAAATACACACTTTATAGTACTCTCCGGAAAATTTTACCCCTATTTCATATACAATTCGTTAAGATTTGGTTAATTAGTTCTGGAGTTATAGAAATTTAATTTTTTTACTCCAGAACTAATCAACCAAATCTTAACGAATTATATATGAAATAGGGGTAGAAAGAACTGAAGAATATAATAGAATTAATAAAAATTGCTAATAATTACGGGGTTTTTTAAAAATAAAATTTTGAATTTTTGCAGAATTGTTTGTTTATGCTTTAACTTCCGCAAATTTGGAGATATCGATCTATTTCTAATTTTATTATATTTTTCAGTCTTTTCTACCCCAATTTCATATATAATTCTTTAACATTTGGTTGATTAGATTCAGCTTTATATGCGGTTAAAGGTCCATAATTTTGATTGCTTCCTCTATGAGAAAGCCAAAATAAATAAATATAAATAATTATGGCTTAAAATAGAGGAAGCAATGCAGGTTTCTACTTGCTTACTTAAAAAATATGAGGAAGCAATGTACAAGTTTCTACTTGCACCCTGTTTTTTTAAACTTACGTGATAACAAGTTGGAAATATGCTAAATTAGAAAGCTCAGTTCATCCTTCTTTTTTCTTTCTTCTTTGTAACAATTTATATTTAATCTATATTTAATCTTTATTTAATTTTTATTTGATAATTAACGAGCCATATATTTTAAATAATCTGCCATTAATATGCAGCGTATATTTTTATATTATACATACCCTTCTTGAAATCTTGATTGAAATTGTTTTACACATTTTTAACATTTATTATGCGATAAGTCTAAATTAAATTTACTGATATATCAAATCGGTAAATCGACATATAGATATTTGATGAAGAATCTTGGAGATAGTATTTGATCGCTTCTGTTTTTATTGCCAATTTAAAATTATTGATTAAAGTTTATGTTACCCTTTGACTCATATCGAGTGAGTCATGTATGTACGTTTAAAAAAATTATATTTCTGGTAGAGAGAGAGAGAGAGAGAGAGAGAAATATGAAGCGATTTAGGTTGTATAGAGCTCATTAATTTTATGAAAATTGCTTAAACTTTAAAAAAGAAATATTGTTTAATAGTAAATATGAATTATTAAATATAAAAAATTATGTGTGTGTATGCGGTAATATCCGAAATTTCTCAGACTGATTATGATGTGACACGCGGTATTGTCTCCGCGTATAACAATTACTCAAATACACACAATTCTGACAATGTAAATTTTTTAATAATACAAGGTCGAACCAAAAAGTTCCAGGACTGATGAAATAAAAATCACAATACGTTAACATTAGAATAAAATAAACGCTTTTTAGTTTTAAATATATTCCTCAGCGATCTCTATATGCATCGATGACATCTTGTATAGATCTTGGAATGCTTGTTTAAATGTGTCACAAGAGAGGCTGTTGAGTTCGATGGTCACGTTTCTTTGAATGTCACTGACATCCTGGAAACGTCTTCTTTCAGGGTGGTTTTCAATTTGGAAAACAATATGAAGTCCGCAAGGGCTACTGCTCAGAATTCGGTGTGTGCGGCGGAATTTTGCTGAACGCGGCAATTGGCATCTTCCGCATGACACGCACCCGCGCAATCGAGTATCATTGTGAAGACATTTTTGGCAAAGAGGAGGTATCAATGTTGGAACGCCCTCCCTACTCTTCGGATTTGGCCCCTACGGACTTTATGTTGTTCCTCAAATTGAAAATCGTCAAAGGAAGGCGTTTCGAGAACGTCAATGACATTCAAAAGAATGTGACCGCTTATTTAAATGTGTCGTAAGACACAGTCCAGGATCTATAGCGATGTTGTTGATATACAGAGATCGCTGGGAAATATTCAAATATAAAAAGACTAAATCCTATGAGAATAATCTTCGTGCAAATCTTTATTTGTGATTATTTCCGACACAACATTCGATATATTTATTTCTGTTACCTAATCAAATATGCGTCGTTAATTAGACGCTTGTTCAAAATAGAGTAAATGTTTAGAGATGATTGAATATAAAAAATACGAAGTAATTGCGATAGTTGAAGAAGATCGAAACCTCCTTTATTATCATATTATATTATATTGTTTCGTCTCTTTGAGAAGTAATCATTCGTTCCTTAGAGTAGTCGATCGGTTTTGATCAATTCCTTACGCAGCAAAACTTGCGATCTTAATATGCCCGTCCCCTGCTGCATAGGGCGTATGCGTCTTACGTTCTGAACTTTTAATTCAGGCTGTTAATTCGTTCCGTTTTGTTTGATACTTTTGCTACTATACATATATAACACTGCCATAAAATAAATTCATAAAATTACATATCGATGCTTAAAATATGTATAATATAGTTATCATCGTCGAAACATTACACCTTTTTCTTAATAATAATGAATTTATAGTTTTATAAATATTATATACATATATGCAATATTAATATATTAATATATAAGTTATAAGCAAAATTATTAGTCTCGGCAACTTGAGATGAATGCGATCAACGCGGCCTGAATGAAAAGTTACTGAAAATCGGTCCTGGTAGGGAATGTGAATTAAAAATTATTATCTATAATTGAATATCTAATAGATTCCAGAGAAATATCAAAACAAAGATGTGATGCGTGTGTGTATTACATTTTCGCAAATGATTGAATTATAGGGAAGAAGATTTTAATTATTGCAGCAATGCTGTTTTTACATATATAAATGATATGTGTTATCTGCAAAGTGCATCAAGACGAGAGCAAGGAATTCTTTTTAAGTTTATTTCGAACAAATTGCGCAAATTCGCAAACAATTTGGAAAGGTGAATTCTTTTTGAGTTTATAACGATTACCTGTGTTATCTGGATTGGCTTGACTTATGTCAAGAAAATTTTACTTAAAAAATTATATTACTATAATGACTGTAACGTTCTTGCTAACAATAAGATATGTCTTGGGATTATACAAGAAAAGAAATGCTGTTACAGTATTATTAAATAAATAATTTTCGCACATTCTCCCACACAATTATATTCATATATATTTTGATATATTACGCATTATATACTGAGTGTCTCACAACTCGCGACTCGTAATTTTAATGAATAAAACATATTTCTGAGCAAAAAATAAGACAAAAATCGTAAGGCAATAATATCAAGACTGTAATACTAGTTAAATAAGAAACATTTACAGTAAACGAATCAAGTAGTCTAAATTTTAGGCACTCATGGACGGTACATCGTAGTGATGAAAGCTTTTGCTCTTGAAGTGGTCTGTGACATTTTATGAATATTGATAATTTGTTATATATAATTATTTTTAATATTCTATAAAAAATTTTTTTACGTGATTACGATTATCAGCATGTACAATGTACTTATTTTCTATGTTTAAATATGACTCAATTCATGACTTCAACATTGTTTGTATATGCGTAATAACTTTACTCTCATAAGGAGTCGATAAGGGTGCAAGAACATCTTTATCACTGTCCCTAAACGTACGAATTTTAGATTATCTGGTTCATCTTTTGTAAATGCTTTCTATTTGAAAATTACAGCCTCGACATTTTCGTCTTATTTTTTTGCTCAGAAATATGTCATTAAAATTACGATCGCAAATTGTGGGATATTTTGTATACCTTGCATAATATATACTACATAGAAAGTAGAGAACGAGTTCGCTCCGTCACGACGGTTAACATATGTAACGATCGTAGAGCAAATCCTACGTGTAATCGATCACAAATAATTTTCGCGTTGATCTTTCGTCACATTGACGAAGCAGATTTATCGAGTTGCCAATTTCTATGTCTTGTGAGTCTTGTCTGTGTCTTGAAAAAACGTTTTCCATCTATTAACCTATCAAGTTATCTGACTTGTCTACCAATCAACGACTATCTTAATGAATCGCGTTAAAAATGACGCGTCATGATGTCTGTTTCAGTCTGACCCTGAGCGTAGAGAGAAGCTCGCTAACTCGACTAAAAGGTACTTTGTGACTGGTTATTGACTGTTGTCTTTTCCTCTCTCTATTTCTCTCTCTTTCTCTCTCTCTTTCTTTCTACATGTATATGTATGTATACACACACATACACACAAACATTTTTACGCACGTGACTGTTTTATTGTACGCGCATACACATACGGGATAATTATGTGTTAATTGCAAGACAATGGGAGATTTGTAAGTCTCTATATATTTTTAGATTCTACGCTTGCGTATCTAGCAGCATATCGTTTACATTTTGCAATAGATATAAAACTGATATGATTATTAAAGTATCTTACATAATCAATGTCAAACTTATTAATTATTTTCAGTTACCAATTTATTACTTTAATAACAAATATGGTTTCCATCACGTGAATGTACATGTATATAGATCGAGATATGTCAACGAAATACTTGTGTATCTGGAAAAGCTATATCGAATTCGTTCATGTGGGACGTGTCAACTTTCGATGAAAAATGAGTATTTTAAAACTAGTATTTATTTTTTACGAAGTATTCGTAACCAAATTGAAAATTTGTTCTGGATTGGTAGGTGTCTGTATCGTATAGTCGTAAAAATCGTAAATATCATTCCGTGCATTCAAAGTGTATCCAAATATTTGCGTCACGCGAAATTCGCTACTTCACGAATTGTTATATATGTGCCGAACCTGCTCTCTCCGTCGTATATTCTCCAATATTTTTATGAAGGGGCAACTCCGTACAATTTTGCTGTATGTACAATTTGGTTGATTTTTGCAAATACTTTCTGGATATCGTGGTTTAGTTCGGTAAAAACTCATAACTTTGTATGCGCATGGACTCGTGTATAAATGTTCTGGTACGCTCGTATTACGAGAGTCATACGTTCTATGATGATATTATTTTGTAGTCCTTATCGAGATGCGGAAGATGGGGTGTCGGTGAGACTTTTTAGAAAGGCGGAATCGAAACGCGTCGAGGTTTTTCCTGATGCGTACGTGCTCTTACTTTCGCGCGCGATGTCATCATCTAACACGAATGACATTTTTTTCTCCTGCTCTGCTATTGATGTCGTCAGAACAGTTTATCTGCCTTCATGTACATGTGTATCTGAAATATTGGCGCGAATAGGAAGGCTTATCACATCTTACGAACTTGAGTATCTTTGTGTCATAACGTTTAGCAATTTTCGTATTTCTCTTTTTCATCCCTGTATGCCTGTTTGCCTTTTTTATTCCTCTTCTCTTTTTTTCTTTTTTCTTTATCCCTCTCTTCCCATCTTCCCTTTCCATCCTCTTCTTCTCTCTCTTTTTAGAATTAATATGCAACTATTTTTATGTCATTATTGTTCACGATAATTGTTGTATATTTTTAATTAAGTGTTTAGGGAAGGTATATTAAAGAGTGTAGTAAATTGCCACCATAAATTCATATTCTTGCTTTCTTTTTTCCTCTTTTTTGTTTTTAATTATATTTTTATTTACATATTCTTTTCTCTATTTAATCTCCATTCATCTACATATATTCCATATCCATTCATTTAGCTATACATATATCTATATCCTATAATCTTTCCATTTCTCATCCACTTCTTGTAAAGCGTTATCGCTGAACTTGAAAATAAATAAAAAAATAATTTTTATACAATTGGACTCTCTTTGAGTTTCGCGTAATTGGAATGTCTGATTATTGACGCATTCCGTCAATAGTCAAATTATTGAAACGACTACACGGAATTTCATGTACAAATAGCAGTATGTGAAATTGCTTTATTCATGTTTATATCCGACGAAAAAGTAATATTGGAGGCTGTGTCTAGTGCTTACTAAATCCAAAGGTTTTTCTATGGAACTTAATCCTATTTGATATCATCAATTTACATTTTTTGTTTTCTAATAAATACAGTTATGTTTTTATTCCACTCATGTTAATTTCCGTTATTTTGCTTTGTTCTAAATTTTTTTTCGTCGCACGACTAATTACTTAGAATTTTGATGAGATAATTGAAATAATTTATAGACGTGACGAGTTTAAAATATATTTCTATCTAAAATGTAAGACCAACATTTTTTTTAAAGTTGAAAATGATGCGAGATGCAATAGAGATGGAATATATTATTTAAATCAGTGAATATATTAATTAAATATATTATATAAAAATCTTATGTTTGATTATATAGAATTAACTTACCGAAATATTTTTGATAAGCGCGCTTTTTGTTTCTTTATGTATAAGCATCCATACGTCCGCCATAGTAGTAGCAGTATTTTCTGTTGTATCGTCGCGGACGTCAGATTATTACGTAAATAAAGTAAGCGCGGAAACATGATCTTGATCATCTTTTATTTACAATAATGTTAGCCCGTAATTCTCCCAACCTGTGTCATCGAGACATGTCCAGATTGAAATCCGAGACCGTGTATGTAAGAACAAGATATATGAGAAACGCGCTTCTGATATACAGGATGTTTCCTAAGTAAGTACAAAAAATTGAAGGGGATATTCCGTGGCTTGTTTTAGAAAAGGTCCTATAAACATATGTTCTAAACTGTTTCCTTTTCAAAATACAGGTTTACAGAAAACGTTTGAAGATATTTTAATCAAATTTAGTATGCGTACATCATTAAGAACCATTTTCCAGTACCGATGAAACATTCCTAGATCTATTAGGAGCGTCTTTGACACCCTGTATTTTGAAAACGAAGCAGTTTAGAGCATGTGTTTATAGGACTTTTTCTTTCTAAAATAAGTCACGGAATATTCCCTTTAATTTTTGTACTTACTTAGGACATCTTGTATATGTATACGTATATGAAAAACAAATCCCGTTATCAATATACATATATACAGTTTATATATATACATATATAATATGCATATATGTATGTTACATACATACATACAATATATATATATATATATATATATATTTTGTATGTATGTATGTAACATACATATATGTATATTATATACGGTATCTACATATATACCAACATAATATTAGTAAGAATAAAATAAAGAATGTGAAAAAAAGCATGAAAAGCCATCACATATACTTAATATAAAATAAATAAATTTTTACTTCACGACTTTGTTCTTCAAATATCTTTAGCATTTAAGCAGCACTAAAAAAAAAAACAAATCCTGTTATTGATTCCTGTTAAACGGGAATCGAATAATTTAAACCGAAAAAAATTACGTCGATTAATTCAAAATCCTCTGTTTATCAGGCAAATCCTCCTTAGAGCGAGAAATCCGCCTGACATCTGATTGCGACATGGTAAAACGCTTGCGCTCCTGGTCGCAAGAATGTTATGTTTTAGCACTAACGACAATATATATATGTGTTAGATCGATGTTGCATATTGTGTTTCTTATCTATACACATACATATATATCCGCCTGCAGCTATGTGCACGAACATCGTTAATGCGGTACTGTAATATTATTGACTGTCGAGCCGAAAACTGATCGTCCTATCATCTACTTACTTTCTTTTGATAGTGTTGCTGGTAACAAAACGAGACGATATTTTCTATTCGATTCTATTGTACACATGTCATAAGTTGAGTAATAATCCATTCATTGTGAGTGTTTTTTTATTCAGCTTATTTCATCGCATATACATACCAAATGTACATATACATAAACATAAATATATTAAAGAAAAGCAATTTATCAATATTAAGATACATGTGTATGTATTTTACACACACACACACACAGCCTCACTCTCCTTACATACTTACACGTATTGTGACTCTTATTGATATAAATTAAATGCCCGAACCACAATAATAAATTATCCCGAAATTACGATACGTCTTTTGGATATAATAATTATCATTATCAGATTATGGACTTGCGATTATCAGATTAGTGTTGCTTGCAAGTCGTTATCACGCACGATTTGTGCGACGAATGTTTTACTTGCTGAACTTGAACGATTCAGTAGTATGATCGAGATTAGCCCGGCTAGTCGGAACAACGCTTGCATTAAATATCGAGTTGGGAATCGTGTCATTTTTTTTTTACTTTAACTTTTATTACAGTCGACTCATTTCTTCTCTCTTTAATATAACTAACGTAATTACAATTAAAATGGCAGTAACATCTATATGAGATAAACAAATGGATTACAGAATAAAATAAATATACTATAAAATACTAGTTTTCTGACCTTTAACAAAAAAAATATTGCATTATTGCAATCTTAAAAAAAAAAAATAACAGTTAAAAAATAATGATAGATTTTACGATATATTATATCTATGTATATTCTTTTTATAAAGTTCTTTGCCTGTCCGTCTGATTCATCTGCCTGTTAACGGCTGCCTTATTCAACTTAATAAATATGCTACTTAACAAAATTAAAAGTAATTATTTCCTTAAACTTTTTTCCATCACATTTGGAAGCATCGTCTGTATTAAATAGTAAAGGCAGATATAGTGGTTGGAACCGGGTGGATAAACAGACGGACGGCCTTTCTTGCTAAAATGCGTATAGTATGGTCTACCTAGCAAGCTAGTTGTTGCTGTCTGTCTGTCTGTCTGTCTGTCTGTCTATCTATCTATCTGTCTGTCTGTATGTTTGGCGATCTGTTTTGTTAATCTGTTTTTTTTGTCTTTATTTAACAACCCCCACGTAATAATTCGACGATACAGTCTTGACGCGGCTCGGCGATCCAAAGCAAATCTTTATAATTTTCAGAATTAACATTATTTAATATCGGAATTAATATTCATTAATTAATTAGAATAGATTTTATTCTAGGCTACTAAAATGACATAATATATCGCAAATTTTAATTGATAATGTGGAAGCAAATAACATGGTTGACGATGAAAAGTTAATGATCGGATCTCTTGCTTCCTTCATATATTTTTTTAAAATGGTGTTTTACATTGGTTGTATCTAAAGAATAAAAAAAAAACACAGAATGTGCGTCGGAATTAATATCTTCAATATATCCATTTTTATACAAATGAACAAACGAAAGATAAAAAGCAAAATTCAAAAGTTTTCTGGGAGAGACATATTTCTGCATTAATACTTTTAATAGTGAAGACTGCCATTCAGATACAAATTTCATTCAATCGCCTTTGAGGAATGACATTCAAGGAGCGACCTATTTTATGGTTATTAATTACGTCTCTCACAATCAGCCGAAAATAGATGTAACGATCGATCGGTCGAGCCACGATCAAGGTTGCCGTCTAAGCGTGCACTATATGATTTAGTTTCATCTTACACACTCGATATTGTTTCCATATTATATTACTCACTGTCACACGGCCAATGCTCTGAGTATGTCGTATGCTGGATGGATTAATTGACTTACTTAATTGATCAACATTCGATTCGCGTGGAATATATTGATTAAACGTTTATGCCCTTTCCGTACGGTACTACCTACACTATTATCGTTGCGATGTTGGTGTTGTTGTTTAATATATCTATATATATATATATATATATATATACTCTAATCATTGTATTGATGTTGATGTTGTTGTTAATTTGATGTTTTTGATGTGTTGTTTAGTCGTTGTTATCTTGCTGTTTGTTTGATGTTTGCACTATATTGTTGCACTTGGTGTGTCCACGTACACACACTTTACATACGTATATGTATATATCTCTTATCACGTATTATGCGTACACGTATTATCTATGCCGTGCACAAAATAAATTACTTAAAGCGCCATTAAAAAGTTTATACCATATCTATACTATGTCTAATCACACAGATATGTATATATATATAAGAATTATTTAAATATCACATATATTAAAATACACTTGATCTGTTATCGTATAAACTAAATTAATAGCATTGATAGTATTAATAGCACATGATTGTTGTAACGCGATTGAGAGATCTAATTGATGATCTACAACCTAATTGTAGTTTCTTTCAGCAAGATTTACTTGTGTATATATATATATATTATTTTAACAAAATATTACATTTTCGATACAAAGCAACGCGATGGATTACAAAGCCACAACTAATTAACTGTGACTATTGTATAACACGCAATATATTTTAACTCATATTATATTAAAAAGCAGTATTTTATAAATGTACATTTCATCCATTCGGTCTCACGCTTGGAATGCATCATCCAATGCATACGTATATGTGTATGTATGTACGTCATATATATATATATATATATATATATATATATATATATATATATTTATGTACAGTGTTCCAGGATTATCGTACTTTCTTTCATTTATAAATTCTTCGACTAAATCACTGAGATCGATGTTCCGAAGCTCCATTGACAATTTGATGGTATATTTGATTGTTATCGATCAATGAGAATTGTAAGAATTTAAGAGAAATTGTATTTTTTCTATTTTAATGGCCAACTGACCAGAAATATTTAGAACTAAAAGTAGTATTCGAAATTTATTAAAAAATTTGTGATTGAAAGAAGCTGCGATAGTTTCGGAATATAATTTGTACTGACGATATAAGCCGATCAGAATTTGATCGGCTCTGTATGCGTCACTAAAACCACCCCCTAACAAGCTCATGGTAACAACGACTTTTCTGCCCTTATCTAACTATCCATGTATTTATCTATCTGTATATTTATGCGTGTGTTAGTTACGAAACTGGGCTAAGCTACAATGCCGTTGAAAGAATAAACGGTATATATGGGGAGAGATTTAATCTAATATTTTACTTTTATTAGCTTAATACGTTTTACCTCTACGATTCTCTCTACCTCTATGTGTGTAACTTATCTCAATTTCGTGATTCGGTATAAACACGCGTACATATATGTAAGCGTAATTGAATGCGATTTATTACCATAATAAAAAAAATTAATGTTCCTATATTAAGCGAAGCTAGCTGTTAAACACAACTAATTTGTACAACAAACATTATTACCAATTGTTCAATTACACGTTACTATCGATGATAATTAAAATGATGTAAAGAAACAATAAACGCAATAATCTTAGATGAAATAAATTTGCACGGGGACGTCAAATAAATTGGACAAAATAATTTTGTCTTTCGGCAATAGGTGAAGACTCGTTAACGATTTGTAATTCGGAAGAAAAATGCCGTTTTCGCGTATCGCAAAAGAGATCAAAACATTTTTTGTATGTGATTTTAAGATAGGATTTTTGTAAATAGGTCGCGATATATAATATAAATCATCCAATTTCGATCAAAAAGAGAGACAAAAAAGAGAGAAAGACAAAGGTTAAGTAAAATAATCTTCTTTGCTCGCGAAGGTAAGGAAAGAACAAGCGTTAAGTTAAGGGGGTGGTTTATCATGACATCGATGTCGTTAATCAGACCAGATGATCATTGGGAAATGTGTTTCAGGATTGCATTCGCCTCACGAAGGACTAACCGGTGGCTCCGGTCAAAGTATGCCTGGACTCGCTTACTATCAGCCGGAACATCCTGGATCTACAGGGGTAGTAAAATATCCTGAGAACGGACATGACACTCTTTCAGACTTTGTGACATTTGTCTGTCAAGAAGCCGAAAATACCCAGCAACTTTCCCAGGTACTCTTAATATAGCGGACATTTAGAATTATACGCGATGTTTCGCGAACTTTTTATGGATTATATGAAATCTCTATCGTTTCTGCAATGACAAAAATTCCACAGCGTCTTCTACTTTTCGCGTTTTATTTTTTAACAGCAGAGTCCTTGATTCGACATTTTTCGTAGCGAAAGTATCGAGGAATATCATTATATATCGCAGCTTTCTAATCTTTAGCATATCGTTACAATTAAACTTTAAACCTGTGGTAAAATATTTTTCTTCGCCGGTAATAATTAACAAAGGAGATGGTTTAATTCGTCTCTAACTTGAGGAACGTATTGTTAAAAGAGTTTAGAGTAATACACAGAGAATAGGATGCTATGCGTAACTGATTACTTTCAGGCGCAGCTAACCGGATCACGCACCGGTATACAAAAGTTCCCGCAGTATTATCCGAGTTCGATGTTACCGCCGCCGCCACCTGCTCCTATGGCCAGACCAGTGGCGATAATAAGATCGACGGGTGAGCTAGCAGCGACGACCGCTAACTCGCCACCAACATCGTCCACATCACCCACGGATCCAGCCGAGCTAGGGCCTAACCAGGAACAGATGACCGCCGCGGCAGCAGTCGGTCTCGTCGGTTCCGCTTGCCAGAATTCTGTCGAATCCGCTGGACGAAAGAGTCCCGCCAGAATTCTCGTTACGCCGCATACCACCAGCAGGGAATATACATTTGCTCATTTTCACTCACAACCCGGACAGGTTAGTGAAAATGAACCTTCTTATATGCGATTCCTTTCTCGTCTTGTCGAGGATTCGATTTCATCTTTATTGTATACAGTCGCTCGCATTTCATTTTGCTTCCTCATAGAGAAAGCTTTGTTTTCGTAAAAAAAATTTTTTTTCTGTTTTTCTGAACGTGTTCAGAATGTTCTAAAACGTCGAAAAATTGCAATTTTAAAAAATGTCTGTATGTATGTATGGAATAGTGTGTGTATGTGTGTATGTGTGTGTGTGTATGTGCCAAATTTACCGAAATTTCTATAACTCCAGAACTAATCAAGCAAATCTTAACGAATTATAGATGAAATAGGGGTAGAAAGAACTGAAGAATATAATAGAATTAATAAAAATTGCTAATAATTAAGGGGTTATTTTAAAATAAAATTTTGAATTTTGCAGAATTGTTTGTTTATGCTTTAACTTCCGCAAATTTGGAGATATTGATTTATTTCTAATTTTATTATATTTTTCAGTCTTTTCTACCCCAATTTCATATATAATTCTTTAACATTTGGTTGATTAGATTCAGCTTTATGTGCGGTTAAAGGTCCATAATTTTGATTGCTTCCTCTATGAGAAAGCCAAAATAAATAAATATAAATAATTATGGCTTAAAATAGAGGAAGCAATGCAGGTTTCTACTTGCTTACTTAAAAAATATGAGGAAGCAATGTACAAGTTTCTACTTGCACCCTGTTTTTAATTCTTACGGGTGATGCACTCCCCGGAAAATTCTACCCCTATTTCATATACTTGTAGTAAAAATTCGGTCCAATAGTTTTTAAGTTATTAATGTTCAAACATACACCACCCTAGGCATCACTTCCTTTATGAGGAAGCCAGGCATCACTTCTTCTATGAGGAAGCCAAGTGCAAATTTCTAATTGGCACCCTTTACTTTTTGATTCTAGTCTAAGTATTGTTTAAAAGTATTGTATCATTGTTGTGATCTACTTTCGCTTTTGTAGCAAATCTTCACGTATCCGACCATTAGCTCGATGTCTGGAGTAATTTCACCGACTAACTTGTCTCTATTCTCGTCTCCCGTGTCGGTAACGAGACCGGTAGCCACTCAAAGGTCAGTCTCTAATGTCCCACCGCGTTGGAATACCGCGCCATTTATCAATTTGGAAGACGATTATAACATGATCGCTCCGATCATCGCTGGGACGAACAGCGAGCCACCAGCCGCCATGGACGAAGGTGAAACTAAATTCAATGTCTTTACCAGCATTGAATAGCGATATTAGTAAGGTATATTTCTTTTCTTGCTTAAAACAAAAATATATTGTTTTAGAACGGTATTTTCATCCTGTGCATACGAGTGGCGTAGTGGATAAAAATGGCAGTGGTAATTTAATAGGCAACGAACTCGGAGTAAACACAGATCCTGCGTCGCATCATCACCAACAGCAGCAACAGCATCAGCAGCAGCAGCAGCAGCAGCAGCAACAACAACAAGTACAGCAACAGCAATCATCCTCGCAACAGCAGCAGCAGCAGCAAGTAATGGCAGATAAATCCAACGGACCCAAGTCTCCTCCGTGACAGTGGAATCTGAGAACGGAAAGTCTCGAAAGACTCACAAACCCGTCGTGTTTGTCAGGATCGGTACTTAGCGTTGCATATAATAATTATGCCGAAGTCACGGCTGAAGCCGAGTTCGAAAGTAATTGTCAGGAAGCTATGCCTCGTATTCAATTACGTGATTTAAACTTGCGGAGAATAGAATGCTTAAGAGTTCGATCTTAATCTATATATTACAAAGTGAGAGAATAAGAATGCTCTTTTCGAGGAATGCAATTGAGAAAAGAAGAGGTTCGTTGATTCATATTTATCAGAATGGATTAGTACTATACAAAGTTTCATATTGTGACAACCTAACCAAGTATTTTATAGTATAGTTTATCATGCGGTAGAATTCGCGACGCTTAGAATAGCCATAAGTTAACACGTCGCCGTGCATGCCTTATCCTGCTCGAGAACAGAAACTTGTCTACGTACAGTGTCTTACAAAGAAATATTGTTCAAGCTATAATGTAACGTATTTAGATAAAATGACAAATTTAAAGTTTCAAAAGTTGGTACACACAAACGGTTGGACACGATACTACATGATAGTGTGGAGTATTGTTTTGATCTGTAGTCAACTACACAAACTGCACTTGTATCAATCGATACACAGTCCATGAGTTACAAATAATGGTCTAAATCGTTTTCATTTCTTTTCATTTCTTTGTCTCCTCACCCTCTCTCTTTTTCTCTTTCTCTTTTCTATAGTTTTTTTGTGGCTCGAGATATACAAATGAGAGTAACCAAGTTCCCTTATTCACGCTATTTAAGCAATTCTTTAAAAGATCGCGATCGCAATTGTATCGCATTGCAATACGATAATCTTCTAGTGCTGTATTATAATGAAAAAATTCATTATTTTCATAGTAAAGTTATTGTGATATACCCGCAAACACGTTCTTTCTAATAAGTATAAAATTATAATACTACTTTGTTTTCGATGATGATACTGAAAGGAGGTGTGGAAGTCGGAAGATTCTTTTATCATATACAAAAACGGTAAGAGCGTTTATTCGGCTCCCGCAAGCGCAGAATATTCCTCTTTATGTCGAAAACTTTTTGAAAGATTCCCATCCGCATATTTTGATATTCGTTTAACAGTGCTATAAAAAGCAATATGCTTATCAAGGACTCTTTGTATGTCTGTGCCAAAGTTTTATCTCTTTTTCGAAAAAATTATTCTTCTACGTTTATTTCAGAACTTGCGTCACATTTTTGGAGCACAAGTACATACACGAATTTCCGTGTATTTCTCTTTTATAGAGTTTATTGTGTATTGCGTATTAAAAGTATCGGAGTAAATACGGATGTAGCTTGAACAAATAAAATTGGTTATCTCGTGTATCGCGTATCAAGGTATGTATGAATAATTCATGAGAAACGAATTGGTAACACACATGGTTCATCCGTCGAATAATCGAACCATGTATAAAAGTTTTCCGTGCCAATGATACAGCACGCGTGCGCACCATTCTTTTTGAATAACAATATTATTAAATTAATAATGGATTAGCGCAAGAAAAATGTTGGTAGAGATAAACGGTTCTACTTTAGAGATCCGTTAAATCCGAGCAGATTTGCTGATTTACGAACGCGTGATATTCGATAGTAAATATAGCATCGTCGCATAATGCTCAGGCTAGTACTAATATTAAGGAAGAAGAGAGCTAATGATAACTAGTCATCAGAGGCTGCTAATTAGAGACAAGATGGATATGTATCGTTTAGTAGCGGATTCTAGACGCTTAATTATTTAAATATGTTATCGGCGATATCGATATACATATATCGAAGGAAGGAAAACATAGCAGTATCGCATTCAATACAACAGTTATTGCGAATAAAGTTCGAATTTTGTATAAATTTTGTTTTCGGCAATAATGAATTTTGTGGCAACAAAATACATCGAGAAAAGAAATGCATCAAATATGAAATTACTGCTACGGGTTTACTATATATTGTATATAAAAGATACTTGATTAATTCAATAATAACTAAAAAATGTTTGTTATTTATTTTATAATTATGACAAGCAAAACGTTTTTGGTATATATTCGTAAATTGATCAAATATTTCAGAAATAATATTCTTAATTTATAAAATAATTTTCTTCTTTTTACATACAAGTGACAAAGAATATTCAAACTCGTTTTCGTTATCATCCGTAAACAAAAGAATGTAAATGAAATAATGAAAGCATTTGATTTACGTGAGCGAGATGTTATCAATTTTATATGCATTATGTCCATATAACAAAAAAATCAGTTATATATTAATATTATATTATTAAGATTATTTATTGAAACAAACAACCGTACGTTTTTGCGTTTTTTTCTTTAATGTGTTCCTTTTTTTAGTTTTATTAACGTTTAAAAATTCGATGAAGATTTATTGAGGAGATTCACGGTAGGAAGAGAAGAACCATATTTTGAAAATTATTTTCAATCGAGTGAATATTTAATCCAATAGTACAAATATTCTCTTTTCTAAAGTTTAACGCGATATAAATCGCATTAAATCTCACCATAATCATAATATCTCTTGAAACTTATTTTGTAATATATTTTAATTAATATATTTTATATTTATAGCACGGTTTCTTTTAAAAAACGTAAATATGGTGGATAGATCATAAGGCAAGATTATAAGCCAAACGTTTGCGAATGTAGTTGAACAAATAACTTTCCATGTGCTAGCGGCACATATAATTGTTTATCTTTATCTTTATAATTATTTATCCATCATTAGAAAACATGAATTATTTGATTGAATATTCAATCTCGGTTGCTAAAAATGGAGTGATAATTCTACTTGTCTATTCCAAATAAGTCAATTTATTTTATGAGAGTTGAGATATGAAGTATCAACTTTAAATTTACAGTCATAAATAACATATGTTATAAAGTTTCCTCGAGAAAAGATGCGCGAAGAAAGTGCGAGTGTATGGACGCAGGTGTAAAGTGGAAAAATCGAAATAAAGAGGCGACAGAAGATGAGAAGATGTGAAAAAGAGGAGGAGGGGAGCACTGTATCAGAAGAAGTAAAATATTTTATTATTTGAATTGAATCATGAAAATAAGATCACAGATCGGCAAAATGTTTTATTTCCTTGGCTTTTCCCTCTTTTACTAAATTAAAACTAATGTTGATCCTTAAATTAAAACATGTTATTGTTACAATTTTTTTAGTGACCAAAAGTGTTGGAAAAATAATGAAATTGATAATGAGGAATCCATTATAGAATCCTTTTACCTCTATTTTACATTTTTATTGATAATATTTGGATGTTATGTTGGTTACTTGCTCATTACGTTTGAAATTTATATTTACATTATCTTCATTATCACATAAGATACCTAAAAATACAGAAAGTAAGAACAGAAACAATTGCGTCGAAATTAATAATCTAACAATTTATTGATTTACAGTACGAACAAAAGCTATAAAAGAAATTTAAGAAATACGGGAATTCTACTCATGTACTGTGTCAAGGGTTAACTTAGCTTGCTAATTTTATAAAGATATATTGATTGTGGTGATGGTATAAATTCTACCATATGGTCTCATCAATGATGAGTCTTGACTTTTCTATGATACATTTTCTTAATGTAGGATTTGAAAATTATTATTAATTTGATCTAAAAGTCACTAATCATCGATTCTTTGTTTCTTGTAAAAATTCTGCTTAAATTAATCAATAGTAAATATTTTATAAACATTTTACAAGCATTCTCAAAATGCAATGCAATATTGTTCAAATTTCAACGCGTATCTCCTATATTAATAATAAATATCTTGCATATGAATATATGTTTATTAAAAAAAAGAACAGAAAATTCTTAAAAACAGAAACACACTGTAATGAATCATACCATTTTTCAAGATAAAAAAGTGTTTGACATTTTGAAAGGTACATATATATATAACTCTACACAGTATGCTACATGTATAACGAAATAATAAGTATAAATTACACAAAAAAAGAAGAAAAGCAGTTCGTTTTATTGATAAAAACAAAAATACTATTACTTGATTAGGTAACAATAATAAAAATGCAGTAATAAGTTCATAATAAAATTAAATTATTGAATGTTTTTGGTGCAGTTATATGTAATATATGAAATAATATCATTTCTACAATTATTAATTATATTGAAGATTATAATCATGATAAAATTGTTCGATATTATTATCAACATCACAACTAAGCTTATTATTAAACTGCTGCAACAACAACTGTTATTACTAGTGCTACGAGTAGTGCACCATTACTAATTTATTGTTATTAATTTTTGCTATTAAATATATTATTATACTAATTCTATTATTACTCTTGTCTTGTACTATTACACTGTTATTGCTATGTTTATACAATGTTTACTGCAATGTTTACTGCTGCTGCCATCATTATTAATATTGACATCTCTACCATTTTTATTGTAATATTAACACTATAATTACTACTACTACTACTATCACTATTGTTACTGCTACTGCTACTGCTACTGCTACTGCTACTACTACTACTACTACTACTACTACAACTACTACTACTAGTATTACTGCTACTATTACTACTACTATTACTACTACTACTATTACTACTACTACTACTTCTACTACTACTACTACTACTACTACTACTACTACTAATATTACTACTACTAATATTACTACTAATACTACTAATACTACTACTAATACTACAACTACTACTATTAATACTACGACTACTACTATACTACTACTAATACTACCATTACTACTATTAGTACCATTGCCATCAAGACTACCATTACTACTACCACTCATTACGACCACCAGCACCATCGCCACTAACACTGTTTTTGATGCTGCTGCTGTTACTACTACTACTATTCCTGTTACTCCTGATACTACTACTACTACTACTACTACTACTCTTGATACTACTACTACTACTACTACTACTCTTGATACTACTACTATTACTGCTGCTATTGCTATTATTACTCTTGATACTACTACTACTACTACTACTACTCTACTACTAATGTTATTACTATTAATGTTACTACTCTACTACTAATGTTATTACTATTACTACCTCTAATGATACCACTACTAGAACGCCCAATGCTGCTTCTATTATTATCATTACAAGTACTTTTACTTCTCACATCATCAACACTATTACTACCACCACTACTATCTCTACTACTACTCCTGATACTATTACTATTATTACTACTATATATACTACTATTCCTGATTGCTACTATTACTACTGCTACTACCACTACTATTATTATTACTAATATTGCTACTACTGTTACTACTACCAACACTACTACTAATATTATTACTACTACTGCTATTTCTACTATTAATATTACCACTACAACACCGACTACTGCTGCTGCTACTATTACCACCGAATTATTACCCTCATTACTAATATTCATCACACTACTATTACTACTACTACTACTACTACTACTACTACTACTACTGTTACTACTGTTACTTCTACTACTACTACTACTACTATTACTACTACTACTATTACTCTGCTACTACTATCACTATCACCACCACCATTACTACTACTAATGTTGCTACTACTATTATTATTATTACTATTACTACCA
The DNA here is from genome assembly GCA_030770255.1 of Temnothorax ravouxi. NCBI lineage: Eukaryota > Metazoa > Arthropoda > Insecta > Hymenoptera > Formicidae > Temnothorax > Temnothorax ravouxi. The sequence goes on from JASTWP010001560.1 coordinate 52,932, forward strand.
TTATTACCATTATTATTAATGATGTTTCTGTTATTACTCTTACTGCTACTATACTTCTATTACTACAAGTACTATGAGTACATTACTATTACTATCGCTGCTGCTACTGTTACGATAACAATTGTCATTGATACGACTATAACTCTCTACTGTTACTACTGCTGCCTTATGCAGTTATTACTACTACTGCTATTAATGGTTCTATCATTAATGATTCTATTTTACTATTACTATGGTAATATTTATGCTATTATCTTCATATTTCTATTATCAGTACTGTTGTTACAGCTATTACTATTACTACTATTATTACCCCTATCACCATCTCACACTACTACTACCGCTATTAGTACCATTGTTATAATTACTATAGCTATTAATTATAATAATATTATTTCTACTACACCTAGTATTACTAATAACAGAATGATTACTACAATTATTATTGTATGAATCATCACTATTACCACCGAGTTTCTAATATTGTTGTTATTGATATTACATTGTTGCTATAATTTATATTTATTATTTCTTTATCGATTGCGTAACTACTTCTTTTCGTGCAATTATCATCAAAGTCGCAGTGTCAGTATTAATTATTATTTGTTAGGATATTTTGATAATATATTAATTGCGGAAAAAAAATATTATTAAAAGTTTTTTAAGCTAAAGTAAATTACAAATGTGTATGTGACGATACGAAGTATGCATGTGTAAGTGAGAAGATAACAGCGTTGATAAATTGCTATCCATTTTTTAACCATGCTAATACAAAATTAATTAATAATAAATAAGTTTAAAACTTGAAGATGTCATATACATGTCTTAAAAAAATATATACATAAATTAAAAAAAACAAAGTGGTTCGGGATGTGCATCGCAAAACATATGCATGAGAAAAACGAAAAGAAAGAAGGAGTACTTACGTTCATGTTGAATAATATTCCTTACATCAAGTGATTGATAATGCATATGTGTAATTGATTAAAAAGTAACAATATAAACAATAACTTAGGATTATCTATATGGGTGGATACAATGTCATCCTTTATGATCAATTTATGATAAAAATTTGTAATGGTTCAACAGCCGATTTATCAGAACTAAATGCAATTTAATTCTAATATCAATTCTTTCTTCTCCTGTGTTTCTCGCAATAGTTTATCGCGTTATAATTTTTAAAAGCGCTTTTGGTTTTCTTAGATACTTTTTATATTGTAACAACATTTAACAATTTGTTAAAATTAAAATGAGATTGAAACTATCTCATTTTAATTTTAAAAAATTGTTAAAAGTTGTGATACGTATGATACAATTATCACGATATTAATACGTCGCTTTTAAAGCGTGGATGATAAAATAATGTGCCAACTGATATAATAATGTAAGTTAATTAGATCGTAGATTTATTTATCCAGAATAGCCGCATAAAAAAATACACAAAGATAAATACATGAAAATCCGATTATAATAAGCAAATATAAATCTAATTAGAGATCTAGAATCTAATTAGAGATAGAACAATTGTACGAGTAGTTAATATTATTAATTATTAATTAATGCTATCATTGACACGCGTGCGACATGGCTAATCCTCGTTATATTCCTTGAAAATATTTAAGAATATCTTGTTATTATCCACAGGACATAATTTAATTTAATAGCCATTGGCTTTTATATCCGTCGAATAAAAATATTTGTTTTGTTTTACTTCATATTATATCCGTTTGGCGTTTGCTAAAAAGAAGTTATCTACTTATATTTAAATAATTTACGTAAGAAAGAGTTGTATTGAGTTTGCGAGGTTATATAATGATTAAAATATTTAGATTTTGTATAGTATATCAAACTGCCTTGAACCGAAAGTGCATTAATAAATTGTTTCATCTCAACCGTCGCAGAGAATAGATGTGGAGTTGTAATATGGATTATGCGATAAATCGATATGATAATTAAATAATTCAGAATAGAAATCAAGAGTCGCTGGTCATGATATACATATTTTTACCGAGACATAATTTATTTATCATAAATAAATGATGGTTGAAAAGGAGAATCTATATGTTAGCTAAATAAATATTTTAAATGCATTATTAGATATTTATATGTATATGTATATGCATCAAGGACATAATGTCAACACACTAATGATTCGTAACTTTGCATTTTGTCATTATATTTGTATTGTACACTGTAAATCCAAGTGTATTATTTCTACACGTATAAACGTTTAAAAATGACACATTTGACTGAACATGTTTTACATGTTTTGTTGCGTGTTAAATTAACACGTTTAATCGTATTAATACGTTCAACCGTGTTAAATGACATCATTTAAAACGGCAAGAAATGTGTAAGAAGAGCTTCAGTTAAAATAACACACTTGGATTTGCAATGTATTTGTCTCGTATCAATGAGCAATATTTGTCGCTTCACGCAATCCTCTTTTTCAATGTGCCAATATCAATTACTCTCTCTCTCTCTCTCTCTCTCTCTCTCGCTCTCTCTCTGTTTTTGTATAAGATAAATTTTAAATCTACTCTAATGCAGAACAACCTTTTCTAATTTGATAAACTAAAGTGTAAATGTCAGATTTTGAATCATAATCTTAATATACGAAGGCAGAAAAAATGTAGAAATATGTATAAATTATATTATTTATGTCAAGGAAGTCGAAACTTCGGAATTCCGATTAATTGAGCGCGAACGTCGTTATCCCGAGCCACTCACTCGCAAAAAGAGATGCGGTACGTTAGTTTTTAGAATTAGAGCAAGCCGTCGCACACGGAAAAAATAAGAAATCGGGCATGAGATTTACATTATTCAAATATAGTTGATTTTATTATGTATACATGCACATCATAAACATTAAAATATGACAATTCAGTATTTAAGGTACTTGTTTAGCTAATGCAAAAAATTTGAGATAAAAAGGCAGCTGTTCTTATAATATCAGACAAGTATATCAAGATAATATTTTTTCCTTTTTTTTGTGTGTTATTCTACGTCTCTGCTCACCTTATTTCTATTATACTTTCGTTAAAAGAGCTTCTTTACACAATACAGCAAAATATTGAAATATATATAATGAGAAATTTAAAGTTTGAGACAAAGAGAAAATCGACAAAGAGCCATATTAAAAACTGAGAGCAACGTTAAGTATGTGTGTATATATGCTCATGTGTACATGTATGCTTTGTATGCTTGCAAATGTTACTATAGATATCAAATTTCTTCCGTTTTAGATTTTATCCTGCCAATAATATTCTCCATTTCATTACATCTTTGTATCCATGATATGTGATTTTTGTCGCATCTTCATATAAAAAAAAACGGAATTTATAATATTTAAATTTTTGGAAATATCTGTGGGTTAATTTTCTTATAATATTAAATATGTAAATTTCTCTTTGATCTAAAGCTGTACGAATATATGAATGGCTCTTATGTTACTTTTATATGGATATGAGAGAGATCAAGTAATGAAGGTATTGACGAAATAAGGTACAGCTTTCTTTGATAAAAATGTTGGTACACCTGTCTTTGATAAACATTTTTGGTGTTGCTTATAACGACAATGCCATTAATAACTACAAAATTCAAACTGGCAGTAGCTAAATATGATACGATTGACAACGTAATTATATATAAAAATGAATGATAGCATGCCTAATTTTATATTTTTACTTGCAAAAAAGATCAAAATCTTGTCTTTCAAATTTTAAAATAATTATATTTGTTGGTAACGAAAACTATGACATGTTTTATATGGAATTATCTTTGTAAGTAAACAAATAGGAAAAGTGTTTAATTCGACAGGAAAAAAACAATGTCTAAAGAGTAACACATGCGCGGTGTAAGATGCGGAAATATTATAGAAAGGTAAAATCTTGCATCATCAATTTAGTGCAATGTGCTTTCTGAGATAAGATGGTAACAATAGCTACGACTTATAAAGTAGTAAAAAGCTAGATAAGATAGTAAAGAGCTGTGCGTGTACAAGTTTAGCTGCGATAAATAACATTGAAAATAAGTATTATAAATATAAGTCATAAAATATATTAATATATTAATATATTAATATATTAATAATAATATAATATAGTAGTCGGTATGTAATAATATACTGGTACCAATAACATTAGACACAGTTATATGAATAAATAAAATAGTAATAATAGTAATAGTACTAATAACGATAATAATGATGATGATAATAATTATGATAACAACAATAATAATATTAATAATAATAATAATAACTACAATAAAGATGATAATAATAATGGTAATATTGCTCTTGTTGTACTTATTATTATACATATTTATCGAATATTTATTTAGCAAATAGTTGTGTGGTATTATTGCAAAATGTATTTACAGAATGACAAATAGACATGCAAAACGATTGAAGGAAAGCGTAGGAGCATAAAAAATACATAATATAAAGGTATTTTATAAAGTAAAAGTTTCGATAATACGCTTGCTTCATCTCATCAAGATTGCTATATATGTATAGTATATACATTATGTATACTATATATAGCACTCCCTCTCTCTCTCTCTCTCTCTCTCTCTATTCGATTACATATACAGATATCCTCTACTTTTGGAAAGTTTATTTTACGCCACTTTGCTTTTATGAAAGATCTACATTAGTACCCGTTTTCGCTAACCAAAAGAAATCCGAGGAGAATTTTCGCTTTTACGAGAAAAATTTTCCCCATATGAATTAATGGTAATTGTTTCTTCGCTTCATGTCATTTCGGCTTACGAAAGGTTTCATAGAAACGCTCAACTTTCGGATAGCAAGGGAAACCTGTATAATTAAAAGTAAACAGGTTTATATACAAAATAGCACATCTATTATACATACATATGTATGTGTGCATATTTATGCTACTTTGTGTACAGATTTTTTTACTTAATTGTCTATGTAGTCGAATAGAAAAGCTTGCAAAATAGCACAAAAATGCAAGGTGCTTAGTCCCTCTCTAATATCTAAAAGTGTAAAACACAAAATTTATATATATATATATATATATATATATATATATAATGATACAATTTAGTTTTACATACATCTACAATTTTTATCCAACTGATAAGGAAATGGCGATAATTATTTAAAAAGTTGTCAGTTGACATGAGAAGTTGTTACTCGATATTGATTTCTAGGATTAGTATATTATAGTATACTAAGTATACTGTAAGAGTAAGTAAAGCGCTTATTTTTTATTCGACTTATATTGAAATTAATGTCGAAATGTCAGAGCAATAAAATGTATAACAATTAGATAAATCTTCAACTGAAAGCGCTAATGTTGTGCCGATGCGTAATGCATCGAATAATAAAATTTATATTATGTATGTATATATAATATTTAATATTTGACATTTTGGCAAACTTTAAAAAAGCTTTAAAGATCAATAAGACAATGTTTACTAGAAGAAGGAACAAATGCTCGTTTTTATACCTTTTATCGAGAATTTTTTACATAGCAAGTGTCGAAATGTGATCGGAAAACGACAGTTTTCCGGTCACAAAACTTAATTTGTAAGATATAAAATGTAATATTTATTCCAATAAGCTATAAAGCAAGAAAAAAAGAAGTAATGTGCAAAACATTGTGAATTGATGATACAGTATGCTTTATCTTATTTATTTCGAGAAAGAGAGATAGGTCTTTAATAATTAAAAGTTAAAATTGCTCTATTTACATATGTTATTATTTTTACATATAGACACATATTAATTAATAAATATAATTATATTCTTTATTAAAACACATAATTTTGCTGGTATGTATGTGTGTTTGATATAAGAGTATACGGTGACTTTTTTATAAAAGAAGAAAACGAGAGGATCATTAATAATGTTATATATAATTAAAGTGTTGGTTTCTCCGTGAGATTTTTATTAGAATTTACATGTATCTCTTATTTCGGAAAGCTATACTACAACAATACTGGAAATCGTAGTTTATTATGCAACAAAAAAGTTTATTTTTGGAAATAAACTATTCACACATTACGTAACGTTAACGAAACATACTTTTCACCGGTTTTTTTTTACCGTTTTATATATTTTTTTGTTACGCACATATTTTTTTATTAACTTTATTTCTTTCTTGTCAATATATCAAACTCGGTACGCACAACGCATAATTAAGCGATTATATTAAATTATGTGAAAATAAAAAACAGTGATATCAATCAAAATTATTTTCGAGTACCTAATCGTTCCTTCAGTAAGAATACTCGTTGTTTCTTGTAATATTTTTTTTACACGCACTATCGCTATAATACACATGTAATTAAATTTTGTTTAATGTGTAAGTTATACACGCAGCGTATAGTAGTCATTATTTCTTGATCGAAATTCATGCACAATTTGCACATTTTTGTGACAATGTTTTTTTATGATACAAACGTTATATATCAGGGAATAGAATAATTAGCGTAATACGCCGTTAGAAACGAGTGATAAATACCGCTTTGCAGTGATGGGAAAAAAACGCGTGCAGAAGACAGGAAAAATCTATTTGCACGTGCACTGCACGCGCGCGAAAAGCAAGATAAGAGAAACAGAAAGCATTCACGGTGGTGATAGTGATGTTAAACGACATTAAACAGAAAAAAGAATGTTGCGATACACGAAAACTATCTTAGAACGCCTCCTGGAGTAAGCTCTTTTTCTGCAGAGATAAATAGCGGAAGGAAGAAAGCGCAGAAGAGTAAAAGTTCTAACGTTTAATATTAATAATATAGCTATAATATTGATAGTAAAGGCCGGTATTCTTTCGACGAACTTAAAGTTAAGAAAAGAAAGGTTCCTTTGTAACCTTTCTACGCCAATGATGCGTTGTGTCCATACTGTCATTTATATATATTAATATATATAAATATATATATAATGTACTATATATCCGACAATATTGATTAAACTTCTTGATATTATAAAGATATATGTCATATTTTTCCCCCTATTTTTTCCTATATATTACCTTTTATATTTTTCCATGAACCGACATATTATTACGTCGTAATTTTGTAGAAATTTGTTATAGGGATGACCTTACATAACATAAGGCCCCTATCATTAGTTATTAGGGAAGCCATAAAAAAGGTTTCCTTATTTTTGTCTAGTGAGGCCCTTGTAAGAATTTGATAAGGATGCTTTAACTTCATAAATACTTATTTATCAGGGCTAACCTGATGAGGTCCCGATCATTATTTATTAGGGATTCCATAAGAAAGGTTTCCTTATTTTTGTCTAGTGAGGCCCTTGTAAGGATTTGATAAGGATGTTTTAACTTCATTATAATGCGCTTACAGCGTAAAAGGTTAGTAAATAAAAGTGTATCGCTTACAGCATAAGGTTAGTATATAATCAGTTTTAATTTTTAACTTTATGACACAATTGTGCCATACGTTAGCTTAGGGGCTAATAGTAATTCCACTGCTGTCCGCTAAGTTGTACCTAACACTTAATAATCTAGATATCGTGATGCCTAGTTTAAGTTGCCCGCACGTGGTTTACGTTACCTCAACTTCCTCTATATGAGTGTACGCATACGCGCGTTTGTGTTTGTGCATACGTGCATGCATATTTACATATCGCACACCGAGAAGAATACTGTCACAACTAAAAAAATTTCGATCTTAAGTCTATAAAAAGTACGCCTAAAATGTTACCTATACGTGCTATAATAGTGTCACAAGTCTATATACGAAATCCGCTGCACGGGGCAGAAGTATCGTTATTCTTTTAAACCGATTATGTTGCGGTTTCCTGGATGAATAGTATCATAATTTAAGTGAATCACAGCAGACTTCTTCAAGAAACAATATAAGTTTCCATTGTATCAAAATATCGTAATTGCGTTAGTTATCTCACAATTCAAAGAAATTAAATTAAATTTATTTTTTCTCTCTTCTAAAAATTGTGAAAATTTTGAGTTGTGACAGTATTCTTAGATAGTAGTGTTTTAAAAGTATACAAAGTATACAAAGTATACAAGTATAAAAAACTAAAGAGCAGTTTTAGGTTTTCCATTTTTTGAATTTGTCGATGAAATAGTTATTATTATTATTATATTTCATAATTATGATTATATTAAATATTTATGAATATATTAAAATATTTACAATTATAATATCTTAATTTAAATATTTGTATGTAATGTATACGCGCGTATATATGTTCATATTATGTACATATATAAAAGTAAATAATTTGTTGCGCCTGTTGGTCTAAAATTCAAATTTTGTAGATACTTGTCGCAAAAATTTATAATGGACGTAAATATTGTGTTATTTCCTATAGATTACTTCGTATGATACGGGCCTGCGTATTATCAAGAGACCTTGACTTCATAACACTAAGCGCGCGAGATGCGACGAAAATTTGGCGATCAATACCTATAGAGCGGTCGCAAGCTCCAGCAGCATCAGAGGTATAAGCAAATTGGATTACGGTAGGCTCGTTACATACCTCCCGGCACAGGCAGAAGGTTATATCTTTGTCTATAATTCAGGATAAACAAAGTTAGTTGATATCAATGTTTAATGAAATAAAAGTAGCAAAAGTGCTTCTTGTAAATCGCATGTTTGCATTATGACAGACGTTAAGTAAAACTATTGACCGCTTATACGAGAAAAATCATAACAATCTTGCTAAGCTCAAAGAACAATTATACAAAATTGAGAAAAAGATAAATATTTATTTATCATAATACAATAATGTATCAAATTTTACGATGTTTATCCAATACTATAGCTATATTAATCTGTAAGTATATAGTTTATAAAAAAGAACAAAGAAATTACAGTAATAATTTTATCATATGTATTTTTACATTTGAAATAAAATCCAACATTTCTATCTTCCCTAAAATGTTCGAGTTGCAAATTCCTACAAACACAATTATTATCAAAATATCAGATTTGGATAAACGTTCGGTTGAAACTTCAATTGTGATTTAAGCCAGCTTATATAGGTATCGTGTGATTTCTATTTATATTTATACGATCAATCTTCTGATATAAGAGAGATCCTGAAAAATCCTTTTTAATAGAAAACACGACATCTCAGGCTAGCTATAAGGGGCACTCTGTGTACTGGATGCCGTTCCTGGAGAACACGTGTGTCCGTTTCGTTCGTACGATTCTCCCGAAACGGGGTTTACGTCGCTTTCAGCAGGGAAGCTGCGCGTTTGCATTGGGGATGGGACAGAGTAGACCGGAGACTAATGCTACGCTTGGAGGGTAGAAGGTAGAAGGGGGGAGACGAACCAGCTTGAACCGGCAATGGAGGCGGTGGCAGCGGCGACAGCCGACAGCGCCGGCGGCGGCGGCATTGGATGGAGGGACGGAGTGGGAAAATGAAAAGGAGAAGTGAGGGGATAGGGAGAGGATCGAGCGAAAGAGCGGGTCTAAAACGATGTCGTACCTTGACCAATCTCAACGCGACTTGTTTTAAGCTATGCCAGAGAGCGAGCAAGAGACGGCGAGTACGGCGACCTTAGAAACGAGTTGCGTGATGCGTGATCGCGCTGGCCGCTGAAACCGAAACGGCTGCGGCGTGCTGGAGCGGGATAAACGCGAACCCTCTCTCTCTCTCTCTCTCTCTCTCTCTCTCTCTCTTGCTGAACGGACCCATTTTTTTGCGCTTAATTGGGGCCAGGACTTATGTCCGCTGGGACTCACATTCGCAACTTGGATTCGGGCTAATGTATCTTGTCGATGTTGTGGATATTATGCGAATGTAGATTTGATTAACCGATTTAAAGAGAAATCGGAGTTGTGTACGTGTATATGCATGCGTTTATACAGAGTTTCGCGGACTTTTGCCTGTTAGCTCACTGATACAAACATTGTGGATGTCGAGTATTTTTATTAGCTTTGAATTATTGTAATAATATATTTTAGTGTTGGCGATAATCCATTCATGATAGACTAATTGTGCAAGACTAAAAGAAAGAAAAACATTCGCCACGTGAGACAACTTTATTGATATAATTCGACGCAAAAAACATGAACATCATATATAGAAATTTAATCACTACAGAATAAATAAATGCAAATTAAATTACAGAGAGATATGCAAACTATTCGACTCGAATTCGAATTTCTATAATTTGAATACTATTCGGAAATTTATAAGCATCTAGATCGAATACGATTCACATATATATATATATATATATATATATATACATATATATATAAGTGTCGGACCGATAAAATATCTTGAAAACAATGAATTTCAGAAGAAAATGTTTCACACAAAAGTTATTCAAATTATCTAGTAGAAAAAGATAATACAGTAAAAAATTGGAATTTTTATTTAAAAAAATAAAGCTAACCTGACTTTGGCAATGCCACTTATTAGGTCAACTAATACTGCCATTAACTGGATCTTTTTAAACCTTACGACTTTTGTCTGGAACATATTTTTCTAAAATCCATTGTTCTCAAGATATTTTACTGGTCTGATATACATTTTCCTCGTACTCTGCATGTATATCGCCAATTTCAAAAAATCATATTTCCCATTAATAAGCAAAACAGTACGGTCATGTTACCTAATATAGATATATTCAGTGAGTGCATTCAACAGTATTACAATCGCTCACTGAGCGGCTAAGTATAGTAGTCTAAAAGTTTATTTCTAATTTTTTACACATGCTCTGTGACCCTATTAAATTGTAAATAAAAGTTTAAATATACATAAAAAAAATAGTAACTCTATATTGTGTTATTTTAATTTCTATCTATGTAATTATAGATAATGTTATTGCGGATGCTACATTATAGAGTAATTTAATAATCTATGATTTTTTGTCTAATTGTTTCAGTTACTACAACATTAAATAAAGTATATTTTATTAGTCTTATATTAAATATTTAAATAGTTTTTTGCATTAAAAAGAATCTATATTATAGATATATATATATATATAATCAATACTATTTTCCACAGAGAAATTTTTTGTATTATCTACGTGTTAAAATTCAATCTAATAATAATTATATTGTTAATTAAAAATTATATTTTAACAACTTGATTCAATTTCATTCGACCTGTTGCTATTTAAGATTTTTGAGAGGGTTGTTACCTCGCCTAAGGGTAGCCCAAAGTAGATGAATTTGTGACAAAGCTCTCCCTCTCGAAAATTGATGCGTCTCGACGTTTTTCAAGAAAATCACTATCGCAGACAGCACATATGTCTAAAAATAAAGACGTCGTAAAGACATTTTAAAGACATTTTTATGGCGTCTTTTAGACATGAATGCTGTTTGCGTAATCTTCAAAATAATTCTGGTGGACATTCGTTGGGACCATCTGTATAAAAATATCGACCATTTTTCAGATTCCAAATTGTGGTTTTCATTGACATGTTTATTATTTGTAAGAACTTTTTATAATTTTTATAAATATTTTATCATTTTTATTAACTTTTCATAATTATATTACGCAATTTTGTATATATTTGTATAGCGTATGCAATATTTGTGTTTTTGCACAAATTTTTATAACAGTCAAAATAAAATCGAAAATAAAATTGATATCTAATAATAACTATATAATTGAGAAACTTCTGTTCGAGATTTTCGTCGTCGCAGATGTGCAGTGTGCCTAATACTCCAATCCGCGCAAAAGACTAACGTTCAACTTCATTCTTTAGGCATTTATTATTAAATATATCCAGAAATTATTTTATACAAGTAGTTTAAAATGTACAAGAAAAGAAATTAGATAAATTTAATTTCCTTTTTAAATTGTAAAAACTTTGATATTTTCGTCATTTTTAAGTGCATCTTTTTCCTTAATTCCAAATTGTAACTTTCTACTAATAGCACTCGCAAATAGCACTGTAAATTGAAAAGCTGTATCATTTAAATTGTAATATCGACTTTCTGATGTTGCAATCTGTTTTAATCAAATATTATGGAAACAATACTACAAATTTTTTAATTTTGTGAAACAATAAAGCTCAACGACTTCGCGAGCGCTATCGCGGGTTCCAAGCATTCGCGTAGAGATCAAATCTAGACAACAGATTAGAGAGTGCGTGAATGGATTTGAAAGGGGTCACTATTAGACGACACTAAAGTAGAAAGTGAAAACGATTGCATCTCGCGACGATTGCAATCGAGAATTGTGAATCGGAATTTTTCGCGAAGTCCATGTTTATTTTTACAGCTTTTCTAATTATACCTTTACGCGACGAAACTGTTGAAGGATAATGCTTCGTCGTGATAAAATTCCATCTGTCAGTCTCATTAAATCCCCGATACGACGAGACAAGGCTGTAAAATGCTCGGTGATTTATTTCTAAGACTAAACGACGACTTTGTACCGGAGGAAGTATTGGAGTTCTTCTCAACTTGGCGCTCGCGAAACATATTTCACTTCGTTGCATGAATAATTTTAAGATCCTCTTGTACAATATAAAGTGAATAAGCGGTCAACGATTCGTCTTCCAAGTATCCGTTTATGCGCGGCGTTTTCTCGCGGTGTCGCTGGTTAAAAGGGCGCCTAAAACCGATGCCGATGGTAAAAGCGTCTTTTACAGCGCCGTCGACGTCGAGATACTTTCAGCGGCCCGCAGTAAAATCGCCGCGAGGGAACGCGCAGCCGGAGAGTATGTACAAACAGCTACTTAAATTCTAAAGTTCTAAAGCAGATTTACCGCCGATCACCGTAAAGATTGCCCCGATTTGCATGAGAAGTGACGTTTAAACGACGCGCGTTCTGTGCGTGGCATTTCTGACCGAACGTAATTACGGTTGTTCCCGGTGTACGCAAGTATAAACATGATTCTTGATGCGTGTGTGCTTTTAGTCGCGCAATATCATTGCGATGCTTATCGCTTTTGCTATGAAATTATATATGTATATATATATATATATATATATATATATATATATATATATGTCACTTTTCTAGCGCTCCGAATTGTATAATTTACACTAAATGTTCTTAAACGAGAATGCAAACTTTGGTCCTTGCTGTAATGTAACGTCTTAATTATTGATATAGTTAGCAACTAATTTTATTCGAAGACAGACTTGACAAATTTTTATTTTAATGTAACGACACGTTTTAATTATTGATATAATTAGCAATTAATTTTATTGGAGAGATAGACCTGACAAATTTTTATTTTACTATAATGCATAAGTTTAAATGCGACAATTACATAAATAATTCGTGATATAAAAATGGTTGAACATGGTTATCCCCTAATTTCTACGTAAGGAATGAGAATTTGTTTGTCATAAAAAAATAATTATCTGCTTTAATAATATAAAAATTCACACAACAGCATCTTAAAATAAAGTATTGCTACAATTTTGCCGGAATTGCAACGGCCTGCATATAACGAGGTGCCGAGATGCCACCGCGATAAATCGAAGCTATACAAACAGGTACTTAAATACCATAAAACGGCATTATTATAGATCACCGCATAGGCTTCGCCCGGTTTGCACGACAAGTATCCCAATAAAAGCAGACCGAAGCGCGTGAACCGAAAGCGACAAGTTGACAATAAGCGAGACTTGTTCGCTATGACATTATCACACTTGTTCGCGGCAAGGCAAAATTATAGCACACGCTGCCGCCTCGGAAACGTCAGGCGGCGTAAAATAACGATCGCTGAAATTTTGTTCCACGTCAAACAAGAACATTTATATCCGCCGCACGTCAAGACCGAGGGGAGTGCATTTAATAATCTGGACCCGGCGGCGGCAATTAAACGGAGAAGCGCGTTCGCTCGATGACGGTCTCAAGTGATTGCAAAGTGATCTCTGCTTAACGCCCCGCTGTAAAATTGAAAGCCGACGGGACTATTTTTTGTTCGTTTGCTCTCAAAAGTCACTCTACGTGACATTAAATCTACAGTGTAGGTTTCATCATCGCGGATCTGATCATTTTAATATCGATGACTAATCAATTTTTCACAAGATTTCATCCGTCAGCTTAATTAAATTGAAGTAGACACAACTTTTTTTCGAAGTTACTTTTCTCTTGTCGTCAACCTGAATCTCATTACGTACTTGATAGACGGAGTCTATCATTAAACTGCGATCGACAGCAGTCTGCGCATCACTCTCAAGATTTCAGTTATATAATCCGTATTCCGCGCGAGATTTCCGATCTTTCCGATTTTCCGGAGGAGAAAAGTCCGCTAAAAACTGAAAGCAACGTTCGCGACGACCACGAGCGTCCCCGGCGATCGGCACGGTAAAAGCGTGCAATTTATCGATCAATAAATCGGCGATCCGGTCAAGTATCACTTACCGCGTAATGCTACCTTCGACACGGGCCGACGTTATAGCTCAAAGAAAGAGGGAGCTCAAACGTTTCGTTTATAAACGGCGAGATTACAGGCCCGATGGCGGTGCGTCGCTCATTACCGCGTGGCAATAGCGATCGCTATTTGCCACGGGAATTTCCGCGCACCATCGTGCTCGCGTCTTATACGCACGTCGTCGACTACCACGTTTCGCGAAATGCGGAGCATTGCAGCAGCGGTATCAGTTTTCCGCTGCTCACGCGAACATTTTGAGTTGTTAAAGGCGTATTATACGAATGTACACTGTTAAATATTAAAGGGTGAAATTTAAAAGTTAATATTTTGTTATTTTTAACTACTATATGTCGAAATTTATTATTTTAACACAAAATAGTATTATTTTAACTCGATTGGTTAGTTAAATTAACATTGTTTTAGTGTAAATTAACGACATATTGAACAAGAGCAATGGCGATATATAGGAATAGTTATAGTAAAAATTACTCAAATATTGAATATAATTTGACATTATACGAATTTAACAGTGTATTTTTAAAAAATAAGCTATATAAAAGTTTTTAAATAGAAATTATGACAGTTTGTTTATATAACATCTTGTTCTGATTTTAATTAAAAGGCTTACGCGAGGTTATTGCATAAAATTACATTCCTTAGAAATTATTTCTATCGAAATTATGAATTACTTTTAATAATTGGAGGTAAAGCTTTATTTGGTTGTCGTTATTGGAATCATAAATCTGTTTGATTGTTAATATCACCGCTAATGCATCACGTTAATCACGTTAGTACGTCATTTGTATCGCGAATCCCATATACGTATACGCCTGTCTAATTGCACGAACGTGTCTGCCTTAATAATCGGATAAATCCACTCCGGCTAACTCGCCGGAGCTGTGATTTCATTCTTAAATCATTTCGCGAATGCGGCGCGAGGCCGACATTAAGTCTCGAATCGGTTCGTT